>JBBBVT010000014.1:13969014-13979434 GCA_037177035.1 Craterocephalus eyresii
CGTCGGACCCTGATATATATATATATATATATATATATAAAATATTTAGAAACTGGAGGAACTGACCAGTATACAAGATAGAGCCAAAGTAACCCTCAAAGAGAAACATAACAGCCCCTGGACAGTGGTTGGCATCAATCAGAGTGACAGCGAGTTTCTCCTTGCCGATGTCATCTAGTGGAAGTAGATACGGCTCACCAAGCTCTAGAGGATGGATCCATTTTTCTTTTACCTGAGCAGGGAAACAAGTGATCAACAGAAGATTGTGGAAGTATAAGAATTTTACAAAAAAAGAAAAATGTTGGACAAATGTAAAAAATTTAAAATGGTAAAAAAAGAAAAGAGGGTTATTATGAATATTGTTGTTAATTTTCATTTATTTTTTCATTTATATCTCTATGTATATTTTTTATGAGTATTGAGAGGCACGTCTTCTGCTGTTCTGATAGAATACAGTCAATCAATATTTACATTTGAAATGAAAATATCCTCTAAATGAACACTATATTATATTATTATACTTTGCAGACAATTGCCGTGATCCAGGATATATAAAATATCTATGAAATATGTGTTTGGATGTCAAAAACAAGACGTTTTCTTTTCATAGCATCTATTTGACTCTGATAGCAGGTTAAGCACAGGTTTTTCTAAAACCACTAGAGATAACGGTTTAGTCAGGTACCCTGCAACCCTGGGAGAATGACTGAAATCAGGCTTTTTTTCTTTTTTTAAGTACAAACGATTTCCTACTAGTTGGGCCAGTTTCACCACTTTTTACTTTGTATTTTGAAAAGCACATTGACAGATGTGGGACCTCACCTGCAGTTTAAGTCTGAGCAGAGTGGCAGTGGCCGGGGAGCAATAGATGGACCGGTTGCTCCATGTGGATGTCAGACCCACCGTGTGGTCGCTGTGCATGTGGGACAGGAAGAACAACCGGGTGCCTGGACATTGCCTCACAAGCCAAAAGTCTACAGCCAGAGGCGTGTGTGGGATGACTTTCCCATTGACGGACATTGTTCATGCCTTCACCGCAGCTCACCGGGTGTGAAAAGTTTCCAAATGTTTATCAGCTGCTCTTTCTAAAGTAATAAGGAGAATGAAGCACCGATGTCACAGTGCATATGGCACAAATGTAAATATTGTGCAAAACTTAGCGAAAAGTCAAGGTCGATTTTGCATTTAAAAATAAATAATACATCACACTGGTAGCTAGCCAACATTAACACATGCTCCAGCTGTTTCAAACAGCTGCAATGCTACGTAGCACATTCCGACCACATACTGTCGTTTTGCTTTGTGATGTTATGATTTTGCGCTTTAAAAACTTTCTCCCCAGCCTTCTTAACGCTAATCATGTTATCCCGCCGTTATATTTACATAGCTATGCTAGTTATACGCCCCGCCATTTCTGTTTTTAATTTACCGTTCAACGCCTCTTCCTTCTTTCCCTCTTCTTTGTTTTCAACCTATATCTGCTACGCAGCCTGTTTTTGCACCATACCGCCATCTACGGGCCCGATAGTGCAGTACAACACTTGTTCTCCAAATATGGATAAAAGAAAGGATTCATGTGGCTATAAATATACCAGCAAAGATTTGCTGAAGTTCAAGCTGAACTAGAAAGAAATGTGATATGAATTACTTTCAGTGTGGTTGTTAGTGCCACATGAGCTGGTCTGACACTGGTGATATAATGAGGATTTCAAGGTTTGAAAAAAGATTAGGGGAGAGTGGGGTAAGATGAGCCAGTGGGTAAGTTGACCCACCCCTTGTATCTAGGTAATGATGCACATGTTTTTCTCTGTTTACCTTGATAGGATTTCTTTCTTTTTTGGCCAGACAGCGTTTAATTACCTAGCAAAAGAAAATCAAAAGATCTCATCAAAACTCATCTTCAATTCAATACCCTATCCTGAGTATGCACAGGGCGGTTCCATAAAAAAGGCATCTAGTCTCCAAAGTTTCTGCCTCCCATTCTACTTTTAGAGACTTTAGAAACTTTTAATCCTGCAGTTTAAAGGTGAACCTCTGTTGGAAAAATATGGAACCACAAGATCTTTGATATACAGTGAAGCTTGACCATGGAGAGCTTTATATATGAGGAGAAACATTTTAAATCCTACCCTGGATTACAGAGGGAGCCAGTGAAGAAAAGCTAAAACTGGAGAAAGATGATTTATTCTGCTGGAGCTTTCAGTTTTTCAGACCATCTTTGATTCAATAAAAAGGAATTGGCGTAGTTCAGTCAAAGTAAGAAAAGCATGGACCTATTTTTTTGCATCACTCTTTGACAGGATGTCCCTAATTTTAGCAATATTACGTAAGTGAAAGAAGGTGGTCTTAAAACCTGTTTTATATGTGAGCCAGAGGACATATCCTGGTCAAAAATAACTACAAACTTCCTCACAGTAGTCCTAGAAGCCAAGTTAAATACATAGCTAGACAGTTTTTTCCTAAAGTTCTCAGGTCCAAAGATAACCTTCTTCAGTCTTGTCTGAATTTAAAGGGGGTAAATTATTTTCAATTATCAAGAGTTTGTATGTTTTTCTTTTATATACATTTCTGAGATTTTTTTTTTGGTGCCATCAGTAAATTATTATAATTATTTAGTAATTTTACAGTAAATATACCACACATAAAAAAGGGTGAATTGTGTTCTTCTTTCCACAAGATGGCACCAATAAATAAGAAAAAGCTGCGTTACAACAATGAATTTTATAAGAAAGCCACTCTGCTCTGCATTATATCTCTTCACTATATATATCATGTTATGAGATTATTTATCTCAAACAAAAGCAAGAAAATAAAAAATTATGTCTCACAAATAAAAGAGGCTTTTCTTCTTTTGAAAGGAAAAATGGAGTTCGCCTAATTAAAATGAAACACAGGAACTGAAGAGGACTTAATTTTAGACATCAGTTTGTTTTGTCCAGCATACTGATCAGCATAATGTTAAAAAATGTGATACATTTAAATGGAAACACTACCGTGGTGAAGGCAGCAACTGATCGAAGAGCCCCTCCCCCACCATCCTGGCTGCACGCTGCTCACTTTCAGGATTATACCTGTGATTGCAGCACATTCCTTTTCTTTCCACACGGCATGCGTCCTGTTCTCACACCTCAAAGCACTCTAATCACAGCCTGCTGAATGGTTAGTTAACACAATGCGGTACACAAATACTGTGTGCAGGAAGTCACTGGACTACTACTATAACTGTGCACTAATACTTTAACAAGGCATTAAACATTGTTTAATATTATAGGATGACAGCATACATGTAAACAGATATACCCCAAGATGTAAAGTTATTCATTAATGTTCAAGTTTGGATGTAAAATACTTTAGTTTACCATTAGCATTGATGCCTCATGGGAAATATTCCTAAAAATAAACAGCATGTGGCCACACTTGCTGTAGGCTATTACATAATGCAACCATCATCAATCAGTATTTTTACAAATGGAAATCCTCTTTAACATGAACAGCAAATCACACACAGAGCGTAAATGAAAGCAGAGACGAATGAAATCCGCATGTGTCAAACCAAAGGTTGCAGAGGTCAGGAGGATGAGTTGGCTTTTCTGTCACGTTGTTATGCGAGAAAAAAAACACAAAATGCCGTGAAACAGCAACTGAGATGCTGTGGAAACAGATGGCTGCACAGTCTGTGATCTGCCACTGCTGTTATTGAAGTCAGTGCTTTAAACCCTCCATGTACACTCATGCTGACCTCAGTCAGCTGCTGTGACCTTACTGCTTCATGTGCAGTCATCTAGATCTTATTTACAGTAGTTATACACATTGTGGTTGTCATGTCTTGATGTTTGCGGGTGTGGGTTTGATGATGACTGAATGAAATTTTGTGGTCCTGCATTACTGTCTTGGCTTGGCTGAGGCTGCCTTCTCTCATCTCCAGCATCACTATTTACTGATCCCACAGGAATGAAGAGCAATATGAACCATCTTCATTGTGTCCATTCATCAGAATGAACACATTTGTTCAGTCAGAGGTTATGGCTACTTATGTCTTTACCTCCCCAGGGATGATGCTGCGGTGCTGTACACAAACTCTTGCAGGGATATTTATACACAGAGCCTGAAATATCTTTGGAGAGGCTAAAAGCAAGCAGGCAGTTTAAAGCTGGTGGGAAAACTCATTCACATTTTGGCAGGTGTTCTCACTGATCCCATCTGGTTTTCTATTTTTCTCTGTCACTTTCTTTCCTCCTTACCGTCTCTGCACACACGTCGTTCCATTGTCTTGACTTCTTCTTTTTTTCACCGCTATCCCCCGTAGAGTTCCTTTTGTGCGCTTGCTGTGTCATTTTTTTGACAGGCCAGCACTCTTGCACAATAACACAGCACAGCATCTTGATTATCACCTCAGTGCCGTCAGTCCTGAGTGACCCACCCAACCCCTTTTTTCACTCTGCTGTAACACATCTAGTGTTAGTAGTGGAGAAGCTGCTATCTGTTCGACTTTTACTACAAATTCAAACCAGGATGAGGCACAGTGCGGTTACAAGAGGCTGATCATTACAACATTTGTATGACTTGATTTGTTTGTGAGAATCAAGTGTGAGCTGAGTGGTGGGCTTATTTGTCATGGAACAAAAGCTGCAGTTTTAGTCGCCGTTTATCTATCGCAGCCTGTTCATGGCTTGCTTTAACAACAGCACTGCCCGATGAGAGAAATATGGCGCTAATTGTTTTCCTGGAGGGCTTCAAGTATTTTTTTCCTGGTGGGATGCGCGGATGGATAAAATTATCCACTGAGAGGACCAAAAGCTTTCATACAGAGTGCCAGTCTAATAGGCATCATGGAGCTGAAGGGCTGAGCTGGAGATGGTCATTAATTCTCTCCATCTATGTGCAGAGGCTGAGCCCGACTCAATTTATCAGCTCGACTAGTCTTTAATGAAAACAGATGTAACTTGGGTTTCTGAAGGAGAAAGTAAATAAATTTACATTAATCTTTAGTCTTTGTGGAAGAATTACAGCTCAAAAACATTCTGTAATCCCTCTGTGCTGTAATGATTGATTGTTTCTTTGCTTGAATGTGAAAAGAATGCACACAGGATACATTATATGCTGCAGTAAAACTCACTGGATCAAGGTTAAGGTGTATAAAAGAGATATAAGCCATCCTGACTATAGTGACCGCTTAAAGTTGCTTTCGTGCTGTACTGAATTTGTAATGTTATTTATCTCATGACATGACAATAGATCAAATTATTCCTGCTAAAGGAAAAATAAGTCATCTGATTGTCACTGATGACAACTCCTTACAAATGTACTGTCACAAAGTACAATAATTCATCTTTTACATATGAAGTGATCACTTCATGTAAGTGATCTATGTACAGTTCATGGCCTCCGTCTCTGCATGCGCAACCCTTTTTTAGAGAGGTTTTCTAGGTGAGAAATATCAGAGTAGAAATAGTGCTGAAATGTCTCAGGGAATGGATATGATTGGGAAAAGAAAGCAGCCGTGAAGGCATCATTAACTCAAACGAGAAGCATTTCATACAGCTCCAGGAAAAATGTTTTACAGTGCTCAGAGAGTGAACATGGAAATTCTTTATGTAAGGTCATTGCATCAAAAAGAAATCACTAGAGCTGGAAGAAACGATTTGATTGTGTTTTATCAGACGTGACTGTTTTAAATCTCCTCTCACTCTGAACAGATGTTCCAGATCTAAAAAGTCTGTGTTTACTTTGTGTTTATGCTGTTATGTATTAACAGCATGTCCTGAACACTAAATATAATAAAGAATGATGAATAAACAATCATATAAATCCTCAAGAAACTGTTCTCACAGTGCTGCAATATGCGTCAGTGTACTAATGTGCTTGACAAATGACGCCTTTGCTCATGATTTAGCAAAGTGCTCCCATGTGCATGCACGAACCAGTGTCATAGAGGGATGTATCTGCTGCACAAGAAGCACTTCATTACTTTCCAACATTGTTAGAGCACCCATGAGGCTACAAAGAGACTTAACTCTGCGTTATACTTTCTTGTTTTACATGTTTTCAGTAATGCTGCATGATAGGGATTGGCGGGGAAAGCCTTTGTTGTGTCAGCCTGACAGCGGAGGTGAGAGGGGTTTTGATGGTTAGTTGCTTGAAGAAGTCTTAAAGGAGGCAGGCACTGAGCGGCTGGGGGGTAACTTTGTTTATGCCCATTTCTTTCTGGCTGCTGAAGCAGACAAATGTCAGAGCAGTACTTTACTCTCCTGGTAATGAGGCGCCGGGGTGAGTGCACCGATACACATGCACATGAAAGCACCGCAGGCCTGTGAAAGGAGCTTGGTACACAGCTGAATTCAACAAAAACACTGGTAGGTGAAAATCCAGGTTTACTGTGTCAATCTGTAGACCCTGGGTGACAGGTCCTCATTACCCGTATCATTATATCCACTATGTGAGCCTTTGTAGTGGATACTCTCATACGCCTGCAACTGCAGATTGATTTACATTGAATCAAAGGGCAGTTGTACTCCCATTAGACTGCAAAGAGATCAATACGCAGTCTCTGAAATATCAGTTTGCTTTATAAAGGCAGGCGATCTTTTTGTGTAATATGTAATCAATAAAATATCATTTTACTGCAGCAGCCAGGTCAAAGAATGAATAATTAAGGCGCTCTTTGATGATTTTTAGTCTTTCACTCCAAATATCCTGGTTCAATAGTTCTGATTGTGACCTCTGAGATGTTTGTAATGACTTAAAAGCTACATCAGTAAATGTCAAATATGAGATAAGCTGCACTCACTGTGATAGCAGTTTTAGATTTATCTTTCCCTGTAGAATCATGCAGCATAGGATGTTTACAGACACACAATAGAACAAAAAATGAAAGTAAATGGTCTATGAACGCTGGAAATTGTCACTATTGTTTATATAGATGTGTTTTTTTTTGCAAAGTGGGTATATAAACTAAAAGATTGTACTTTTTCAGCTCAGATTCTTGAAGGTTCCTTCCCTCTTGACTTTCTGGCTAACCTACTTCTGTTGTGCCCCCCTCATTAACAAAGTTTTGAATCCACTCAGTGCAGTAGAAAATAGACAAAATTATTTATGGAGTTCCATTTGAGATGACATAAAAGAAACTTTTATGGCATGTCTGCCAGTTGTTTTCCCAGGCTGCTTCTGTTCTTGCTCTCTTTTCTTCAGATCTGTCTGTATTTTTCCTATACAACCTTTTTTTTCTTTTCTTTTTTTTACAGTTTTCTCTACTGTCATAGTGGTAGCTAAAGTGTTTACAGTTAAAATCACAACAAAGGGAAATGTGATGCATCTTATGATATAGGCCCGCTCAGAGGAGTTGCTCATTAAAACGTTGAAATGGTATCTGAATATGAAATAAACTAATCAGATATTATTAGGGTCTGATTATTTAATAGATATTCATTTCATGAAACAGCTTTGTAGCATAATTTTTGCTGAATTGGAATTTCTTTGCTTTCTTCCTGAAGATAACATCAAAAACTAGATTATCAGTTTACACTTTCATATCTTTTTATTGCCATTTTACCTTTATAAAAGAAAGGAATACAAAGTGACAAACATAGCTAAGTTTGCAAAACATAAACCTCACTAACCCCTAAGGCTCACTAACATCTTAAAGGTTGGAGTGAATTGTTCTTTTTAAGAAAAATCTGCCGTGCAGCCATTAAAAGGCTATTATATTTTGTGCCCTGCAATTAAGATTTTTTAGGGATTATACCAAATAGCTACTGCAGAGATCACAGAAGGTTTTACAGTAGAAGCACTTCTGATATTTTACAGTGCTCGAATATTTACTGCCAGAAACTAGTTTTAAACTAGATAGTTGCACAGGACCTAGCGTTTGTGAGAGGTGGGCTGTTGATTGCTTGCATCGATCACAAACGGGATTGATATTTGGGATGTACTTCGCAAGTCTCATTTTAGACCAGAGGAGCTGATGCACAGCCTTAAACTGAAAAATGTCTGTCATAAGCAACAAAGAGGAAGAATGTATCCTATAAAAACCATTCCCCAAATCTCTTCAGAGATTTGTAAAACTACATTTTCATACATTTGAAAAGAGTCACTCCAACATATTGGGTAACAGAAAGATATCCGGATAAAAGTCAAAGTGCTTCCACCACAGAGACGAGTGAATGAAAAAATGCCCTTTTATCTCATCTCTTGCCCTTTTTTCACAAGCCTCATGCCAATTTATAATGCTTATAGATGACCGACTCAGCATCGGTTACAGCCTGTATAAACTGAGGTGAATCAGAGCACATGTTATGACTATAGAAGACTTAGAGAGCTGATACAACAGTTTTAAAGGTCATGCAGAGAAATCTTTATCGCATGCAAGCAGGCGCAGGGACAGTCAATTAGGGTATAACTCTTCAGCACGGTGTCATCCTGTTAATCTATGAGATCCAGTAAGTGGCCCTTTCTTTGGAATATTTGTTTATTATATGCAAGATGTCTTAATTCTGTTGGAGTTTTCACTGTTCAGTCTTGACTTGTGTGCAAGAGTGTTACGATTCCCCCACCCTAGAGCATTTGCCCATGCTGCAGTTATACTGAACAGCACTGATTTGAAAGGTGTTTCTAATTTAACCAACATTTATTAGCATTGACCAGTGGCGCATAAAACAGCATTTATATGCTGTTAGCTTGCAACACCCGTCTACTCTTCTTCCCTGTCATTCTTCTATAATTAACAGGGTTGGACGAAACATTACAAATGTCTGTAAATTGAGCAGAATTGCTGCATTAATTGGTGTGTTATCAAAACTTGAATAATATAAGCCTTGCAAAGTTTTTTATTTTGGTATTTGTCTTGTTTCACCAGATTACAACACATCCAATTAGCTGTTAGTTCAGTCTGTCAGATGAACAACAAACACCAATATAAATAAACTCTGAAGTAAATTGCTGTCCCCCAAATGTGTTAGACGGTTATAAACATTTCCTGTTAAGTCTTAGTGCCCACAGCTGAAAATTTGTACAGAAGAAGGATTTTCAATAATGAGGCTTAGCAGTGCGACTTCGTTTGTCTTCATTAACTCTTGTCTGAGTTAACAGACCTCAAAGACCGGAGTGGAGTTAAAAAAAAAAGGAAAAATCCACTAAGGCATTGTAGCATTTATTGGTTTGACTATATTGGAGCAAACCACATTAAAAGGGAAACAACACACACTTATTAAGATAAGAAGCCAGTGTTATGACAAGATTATGCAAAGGTTTAAAATATTAAATTCAAAAGTCTTTGATGACTTTGAGTTGCAGTTGACTCATCATGACTGAGATATCCCTTTTAAGACTCGCATAATAGACAGACCGAAGAAATGAAATGAAGACATATTCTTCCTTATTGGAACTTTAGACTGATAAATTACAAGCATAATTAAAGCAACAAAGAGATAAAAACACTAACATATAAACTATCAAATTGATCAAAACTGCATGAAAGATCTATTTTGGAAAATTTGCTTACATTTGATCCCCTCCTATCTAATGAAGTTGTGGCTCTTTTATTCACTGCCTGATCAATAAAAGGATAATAGGTCCTTCCTGATGTTCACGTACTTCTGAGAGATTCTGGGTCATTATGTCTGTTTTTACAGCTTTTCAAAGGAAACAGAAACCTGCTCCAGCTCCAAATGACACAATGAGAGCGGTAAAGGTAAAGAAAATGAAAAAGACAAATCAAATCCTGTAACAGTTTCCACAAGAGACTGGTTTTACATCCCTACTGTCACATAAGCCGTTGATTATAATGCTAAGAAATGATTGATTATGGCGTTTGAACAGAGCTGCTTTGTTCAACACTCCTGAAACCATCCAGTTTCTGGTCAGGGCTATGTTCGCTTAGCTCTGACTCATTACCATGCAGACTGTACTCACACAGGGATTCAGCTGTTTGCACCTTGTACAGCAGCGAAAGTCACATTTCCATATCGTCCACCACTCTGACAGACTAAAACATTTTATTTGGATTCATCTCGCCATCTGTTGTGTCAGCTGACCCCTAAGATAAACAAACTGAGTTTTATGGTCTTTTAAGTTTTGTGCTGTGTACAGAGGGTGAAATATTCATACCTTCAGAGGCTGCAGAGCTCAAAGTCTTAACAAATGATGTTAACTATGTTCATAGGGGACTGCAGCAAAAGACTGCTTTGTATTACAAAAGTAGCTGCCAGCTTAAATTAGAACAAATAAAGCAGTGGGCCTTGAGGTATTAAAAATATGCTTACCAAATTGACAGGTTATTTCCAATTAATATGCTCCACTGATTTTGCTGCTGTCTCAATAAAGCATTCACCAGAGTGTCATATCCTATATGTACCTTACTGTTGGATGTTAGTGTTTCATTTTCTTGAAGGTTGTAAGACTCTGTGGTATCCACTCCCTCCCTCTG
>JBBBVT010000014.1:13988068-14001423 GCA_037177035.1 Craterocephalus eyresii
GGAGAGGGAAGTCTGGGCTTCCCTGCTTAGGCTGCTGCCCCCGCAACCCGACCCCGGATAAGCGGAAGAGGACGGTACGGTACGGTAATTCTCAGTCCTTCAGAATCCTTATTATGTGGTAACGCTTGCTTGCTCTGCTTGCTGTATTGGTGTCAGCCAAAGCTCTTAATCATTTCAGTTGAGTCTTTATGCTGAAAAAGAGTGGTAACCAGCTCAACTTCTCTAGTTGGCTCTGACTTTACACTTTTGGGCTCAGGATGTGCCTAAATGTGCTGCTGAATATAAGCATTTATACTTCCTTCTTTCTTTCTTTCTTTCTTTCTTTATTTCATTTTATTTATAATGATAAGTTTGCACTGTACGTTAATTGTCAATAATAAGACAGCTAAACATAACATTAAGCAGTAACATGCAACCAATGACAACTCTGGTATGTCTGGCCAGCCACTAGGTTAAACCTGTTTGCTTTCTCACGCCACTGAGTCTGTTTGTAAAAGGTTATGTGCTGTGCGTCATCAGTATGCAGCGAAAGGAGATTCCTGATGTCCTGCCCTTGGGTAAGGACCCGCACACTTCAATAGATGCTTTAAAGCAAATTGATAAAAGACCTTGCCGTGTATTATTCAAGTATATTTATGGTGAGATTAAAAAAGTCACCCCTAAAACTAAATGTCACAACAGCTGCTGAACACTGATATAAATCTAACTCAAAGAGGAAGCAGAATACACTGATGTGGGAAAACAATGATACTCTTCTACACCCGTGTGTTTTAACGGCTGTGTATCGGACAGGGATGTTAACACTGAAGCAGCATGTGCAGACCTGACCAGATCAAAGAATCTCGGCAGATACCTCATCCACGCTAAGATTATCTGGATCCCAGCATCCTGGTATCTGTGAGGGAGCAGTGTGTTTGTGTGTGTGTAAGCTATTTGTGTGTGTGTATTTTTTTTTTTTTTAATTTGCACCCTCATTTGTCGTAAACCATATGACATGAATCCACCAAAGGCAATCTCATTCTTCTTTGCAGAGCTCTGCTCAGTGTGCCATGCCACAGAGATTTTTATGAATGATAATAAGAAAATCTATGAGGGCAATAAATAACACGGTGTGTGATGGTCCATATACTTCCAATGAGATGGCTGGTAAGCTATAAAACAGAGACCGTCTTTATTTTTTTTCTGTCTAATAAAAATATGGCTCAAAAAATACCTTTATAAATGAAAAGTGGAGAGATGACTGAAGAAATAGATTTGCATCATCATCCTGAGACAGAAATCAACAAACTACCTTTGTGAACAAGGCCAGGAATTAAAAGCCTCACTATTGGCTCCTAGAGGCCACATGGTGTATTACACTCCATCTAGATTTAAGATTTTTGATTATTATTCTATCTACATGAAACCAGATAACAAACATTTTGGTATGTTATATGATAGTTGCTGTAATTTACCTTTCAAAGAGAAAAAAAACTTGTAAAAATACAATTCCACCTTAAATAATGGCCTCAAAATAACTACAGGATGGAGTCGATTTTATGATGAGGGAGAAGATACATAAAATACACCCTGAGATTATGTTGGTTATGTTTTGGTTAGGTTGCCAGTCAGCCATCAGAAGTCTACTAGCATGAAGATACTACAAATAAACATGCTTGAAGCAGAAAATCCGCATGGTAAAAATAAATAAATAAATAAATAAATATAAAAAGAAAATTATTCAGACATCTACATAATCTGCCAAAAGTAATTTTCTGCAAGTCCTGAAATCAAAATGACTAAATAGACTACATATTTCTGAATTTAAATGTGACCTATAACAGCTTTCACAGCTTTCCTGCCTCCACAAGCTGCAGGAAGGAAATATTACTCCAAGGAACATTTATATATTTGAGCAGACAATATTCTTAAGTGTTCCCTTTAAGAAGCCACAAGTCGAAAACCTCATAAATTTACAGCCAGGAGCTAAATATGTATTAGACTGCTACATATTTGTCAGGATAAAAACTTTCTTTTTTTTCTCTTTTAGCTATTAGTACATGCCAACAACATTATAAACTTAATGAGAGCAGTGAATTTCTCCCAAGGTAATCAATCAACCTTATCTCAGGTATGATTTGTGTGCAGCGATCTGGTCACTGATTGAGAGGATCAGTTAGAGCCAACAGTCTTTAGCTTGATGAAAAATACTCCAGTAGCTCATGTTTCATTGCCCAAAGTGGCATTTCATAGATGAACTATTATAATGAAGATATTAGAAAATTGGCAAATATGAAATACTTGGCTTCTGCTGTATATATCTTTTTACTTGTGGCCTGAATCTCCCGATCTATCTGTAGATAAGCAGACTGCTATGTTACTGGTAACCCCTTTTAACGCGTTCCATATAAGGTAGGCACAGGCTGCAGCTGCAGTATGTGTGCAGCGTGTTCACTTGTGTCATACAGATTCACATGAATATGCTAATAGAGGAGAAAGTGCCACTGGGTGTTTCACAGTCTTGTAACACCTCAGCTTTAGTAGCTCTGAGTGGGTCAGCAGTTTGTGCTCTGCCAGTATTGACAGTAATTCCTTTGAGGCCCCGAGCGTCCTCAATGCATTTCCGTCAATCTGTAGTGACTGATAAACTCTATCAACACCTCTGTGAAATGAGTTGGTATTACAACGACCACCTGAAGGAATGACTGTCAAGTGAAGAATTTTCAGTGTAATCATTCAAATATCTCAATAAAATTAAATTTAAAAACCTGTTTTCCCCGCTTGTTTTGACTTTGACTCACCATATTCTGCAAATTTTAAATGTGACTTTACTTTTAATCCCAGAATTAAGCTGTCCTGAAATGACCCCACTGGTCTGGTGTCCAGTTTAAACATTTACTATCTGCCATTCATTAATGATGTATATACACCCGCAAACAGGAGGTGCTGATCCTTGAAAAGCAGCTCCTCTTTTCATGTATTGTCATAAGCATCAGCCTCCCCGGTGCAATGTAAACTGAAATGGTTTACCCAAGTGTAAAACATTTAAGTTGTTTGCAGCCACGGCTCAGGGGCCTGGGTTAAAAGGATTTGAGGCAAATGAGGGGAAAGTGCTCAGTGGGTGGTTTTGCAAAAGCAGCTTCAACTGATTTTTTTTTCTTGGTGTTTATCTCATGATCCTACAAGCTACAACGTTCAGCTTGACTCCCCTGCTTTTAAGAAAAACATGTGCGTTCGTGTGAGTTTACATTATTAATGCTATTACTAAATGCTTTCCCTACTACAGTAATTAAAAATACATAAAGTCATCAGCTGATATTGCTGCTATAGGAACAAACACATATTCCCACTTGGAAAGGGGGTGACTGACAAAGGGTGCATATATCAGTGGATAAGGAATGCATTTTGCCTTGAGCCATTCACTCAATCAAGAGCATTTCCAGCTTTCTGTGACGTACACTGTTTGGGTCACTGGGCCAGGAGGTAATCAAATTGTTTCATATAAACTCAAAAAAGCTACAGTATAAAGCAAGATTGCCATATCAAATCAAATAATGTGTGACAGCGCAGCCATGTGGAACATCCCTGTTTGTAAGTTAATCAATTTTAATGTTAGTTAAATGCTGATTAAAGCATGTATGAATGGATGGGAATACTGATATAAAAATTAATTTAATGGATAATATTGGCTGAATGGCTGGAGACCAGGTAGATTCATGTATCTGGACCGATACAGGTTGCTTCATGGATGGATGACAACAAAACTGATGGATGCAGGTATGGATGGATGGACTGAAAATGGACAATGAAGGATGGATGGGAAGATAAAAAGCTTGATGGCTGGGTGAATTAATCTATGGATTAGCTTGAAGATGGATTGGTGACGTATTGGATAAATGGTACGAAGGAAGGAAGACTGGTTGATGAATGACAGAAGAAAAATGATTGTATCAATATCAGTGGCATCGACTTCAAAGTCTATGAATTAAAGAAACAATTTCTAAATGTTAAAGCTCATTAAACTCTGTTTACCTTAAAGCGGTGAAAACTAGTTTATTTCCATTGAGATGTAGGACACAGAGTACAACTCTAATTACCTTTATAACTCTATCATGACACTGCCAAAGTAAAATGGTCCCCACTCATTCTGCTCTGAATTTTACACCATCCTCATTTATCACAGGGATGATGTTTCCTCCCCCACCAATAGTTTATTTCCTGGTGCTTTCCAGCATGCCAGTAGGAACAAACTACTTCAAACTGACGTGATTTTTTCCTGTCTATTTTTTGCTTCTGTGACAGTAAGTGAACGCAAATCATTCTCCAAATGCTGCTTTGCAATCCCACATCTGCCAACAGTCTACTATGCAGTATTGCAGTATTTGTAATGACAAGTGTTCATATAGAGTGCAAGGATTTCTCATCTACCTCCTTTCAAGCTTTTTGGGGTTGTGAGAGGCTGCAGATCCTATATAATGAATTCTAAATGTCTTTTTCAGGATTTCAAGGAGGGTTACTATGCAATTAAAAAGTGACAGGAAAAAAAATTATTGAACAATTTAAGATTAGTTGTGTCCCGGAGGCAATCAAAGTCTGACTGAGAGACCAGAGAGTGTGTTGATTTCCAGAGTATCTCCATGAACTGTGAACTGTGGAGGCCAGCATGAGAAATTATTCTTATGCACTGGAATTAATCTGTGCTGGAAGCAGTCGGTGGAAGAAATCTGTCTTTTCTGCAATGTTCACATCATGTTTTGAATATTTCAACAGCTTCAGAAGACCCATATACTCCCTCACTACTCCCTTACGTAACTTCTTCTGCTCATCTTACCCAGGGTTTTCTTATGATTGACAGGGTCTGATCAGAAACAATGCTGTAGTAAACCATGTAGGCTCTCAGGCAAGGGCGAATGTACAACATTATATCCTGCCTGCTTATGTTTTTTTAAGGATGTCAGCCTCAAGGTTCGTTTTTTACACAACAAATCTGCTCGAGTTGTTTTTTTGGGGTTTGTTTTAGATACTCTTGGCAACATTTCCATCATGTACAGTAAAGTCATACACAGAGCAGAACACAAACTAATGATTCATATTTGTGCATTTCCATTTAGTCATTGTAATATGCCTCTCAGTGAATGAAAAATGAGCAGCACCCTTGAGAGAATCATAAAATTTACTCAACACCTCTTTAAAATAAAATAGAATATTATAATATTGTAATAAAATAATATTACAATCACATAGGTTTGATCGATTGCCAGAGTACATGATATTAGCTAAATAGCCTGTGGCATCTAATAAATTGTCCAACAAATTCTCCAGGTTAAATGAATTGTTGTGCAATTTGTTCATCTTATGTCCATAATGATATTTGATCTGTTCCTACAACTGACAATCTAAAATGATTTCTCCACTTGCACTGTTATGGTTCAAGAATAAGGCTTTTATTTCTATTAAGGGAACTGCGGCTATACAGAAGCCATAGAATGTGGAATAACCTCTCCATCTCAGCTGTCAGCAGAGCTGGCCGAATCTTATTACAAGGAGACCTTGAGGGTCATCAAACCAATAGGTTTTCTCAGGGTTTCTGTGCAGTGAATGTCACAAATTTATGGTAAACTGGTTTGAAAAATGTGGTTTCAAAGTAAGTTTACCTTAATTAAGGTACTAAACAGGAAGGTCACAAGATGTTAAAATCAATAGATACTTTATCATAATGTTAATTTGAAACTGCACATTGACAGTAGAGATTTGAAACAAAAAGTATTGTTTCTTCATGGGAAAACAAATGGATGAACCAAGGCCACTATACAATCTCCTCACCAGAGTCAGTTTAAGTAGTGTGCCTCATGTCTTTAGGCAAAATGATAGTTTTGAGAATCAACAGAAGGTCAGCAATGAACTGTGTTTCTTTGCTAAAAATAAAAGCAAAAATAAATAATTCATTACAAAGGCTGCAAAGAATAAGACAAACTCTGACATCACAGAAATCAAAATATGTAGATAAAAAGTCTGCAGTATAATTAGCAGCATCTAATTTATGTGTTCATGTAATGCAATATTTCCCTGTTTGTCAGTACCTATGTGGCTTGTGGTTTCCAAACTGTTATGCATGATAGACCTGGGCGTCCAAGGTCCCTACACAATTTCATTGAGTGCTAAACGATGGGAATGACAATGTGCAGCGTATAATTCGAGCAGTCTTCTTTATACTGCAGATTATCTTTATGTCTCCTTCTATAGTATTAAGGTTGATTATTGATCATAACATTTCCAAAAGCTACATGTTTGACCCATTTATCTGTTTCTCAGCAGGACCTGCTTTTCAAAGGATCATCACTACACCATGGGCAGCCGTTTAAAAGACACATTCAAAGCTGATAAATGCTCTCAGGGCTACATCAAGCTTGATTTGGGCCTGACCACACCTCTTGAACGACTCAGATTCAGAGTTTTGTCATTATCTCCATACATTTTTCCACCCTTTAGTCAATTTCCTTGGATCCCCACTAATGTCTTAGTAGCCACAGCACAATCCTATCTGATGCTTCTCTCCTGCTTCACTATCTAATTATATTTTCTCTCCCTTTCACTAAATCACTACCAATTTTCTCAATTTTGTCTTTATATTCAGAGAGTTCAGTGCTGCAGGGGTAAATGAGATCGGGAGCTTGATTTCAAAAGGAACTGCTGACTAATTTTTTAATTTCTTTTATTATTCAGGTCTTACCGTTCAGACTTGCCCGGAACACATAATGATTTAATTGCATAGTACATGTCCATGTACTAATAACGACAAACAGCTCTCACATGTCAAAGTCACCTATCACCACTATTGTTGATTAATTGGAGATGAGCAGGGAGCCGCTCATTTAATATAAAGCATCAATATTTCATGTGCAAGCTGTGGACCTGCGAGGGATGCAACTGTATGTTAATGTTTAAGTGCTTCCTTCTGCAACATAACAGGAGTTCATTTCCAGCAAAAGCAAATGGATATTCCTTCTCACTATCCAGAACCCAACAGTGACAAGCATCAATAGAACTTGGGCCTGGTCATAAATTCTACAGGGTCATAATAATATTTGCTTTCTAAACCCCATTTTAGAACAAAAACATGTTAGAGAGAAGAAAGAAAGGGAGAAAGAAAGAAAGGGAGAAAGAGAAAGAATGACAGAAAAACATTTTTATCCTTTTACCCACAGGCGTATATGAGGAAGTAGTTAGTTTGGCAAGAGTTTGTCTTGCTCGAGCGAGCTTACTTGTTTTAAACTCGGCTTATGACACTATTGATTAGCATCATGCTCAATGGGCTAAAATACCTACTGGGTTGCTGTATAGTACTATACGGGGTTAATTATATATAATAATTCTGGAACTTCCGGATTCTGATCAGCCAGTAAGAGTATTTTCCTAGGAATCCGGTAGTTCCGGAAGTTATCCCCAGTGGCAGAGAAAGAGCGTCACACCAAAGCTAAAATTTAGCCGCTTTTGCAATAAAATGGCCTGGGCTCGTACATATGCGCAATCAGTGAGTCATTCATTTTTATGGACTTAGCCCTTTTACCACATGATATACTGTGCGGAGACCATTTTTTCTTAGAAAGATTAAGATAATATCAAGTATAGCTACTTCAAACAAATTAGTATGAAACTACAGCATATGGACTGTCGGGCTCTGTGCAGTCATTTGACTACTGCGCTTATTCAAAGCAGCTGAGTAAAAAACAACAATCAAACTTCAGTACGAAAAGGTGGCGTAAGCATTAAGCCCTAAATCTATTTAAATTACTATTTAAATTTATTCAAATAAATCTATTTATTTCCATGTGAAATACCAGCAATGACAACATTTCAACACAATAAAATTTGTTGTCATAACAAATGTGTCTTGAATATATAACTGAACCAAACCAACCGGATTATCAAAATGATTGCAATCACCCTACAAAAAATAATTTGATATAGATCCAACTTTTACTTTTCACAACATTTGCATTTCTAAAAACAATACAAAGAAAACATCAAATGCTGAACTGAGAATTTAATTTCAGCTACAATAAGATTCTAAGCCAATCATCACTACATTCAAGTGTTTGGATGGAGGGACACAGCAGCTTCTTGTTGTATAGTTCAATATGTTTTGAGTGTTGATGAGACCAGTTGTAATACTGTCTTGTAGGATATGTGACAGATTTCGGCTGCAGGCAGGTCAGATTAGCATCTAGACTCTTTCATAGCAGCCATAGTGTTGTAATACAAGCAGAATAATTCAATGTCAATAGTTTTATAGTGAGGATTTATAGTTGTACACTCACTAGGAATGTGGGAGAGCTAGAGACAACACAGTACATTACCTGCCTGCACTCAGTGAGATGGTGTGTGAGGGCATTGTCTGTGTGCATGTGTGTAAATTAAATATAGCATATCATTTTTTAGGATCAATTGGGTGACAGCTTTAGGTTTCTACACAAAAGTGAACCTAACCATTTTTTTAACATCTGAGAGCCCAACTCTTTCTGCTGTTTTGCATTACCTGTTATCAGTTAACTTTATTAGCAGACAAATGTTCCACAGGATGTTCTGTTATTAGCTTTGGATGGATTTTCCACTCTTGACACTCCTTTCGTGTTCACTGTTATTAGGAGTATGCAGTATGTGTTCACAGTTAGGTCGACTATAACAAATCATCAGTGTCCTAGAATAAGTCATTTCATAATGAATGATGATGATTCCTTTGTATGTTCCCATGACTCTACCTGCTCCGTGGTAAGAAATGAAAGAGAGCATGTTGGGGATTAATGGGGGTTGGTGAGGACTCAAAATGGATCTCTTTGTAGCCCTTTTTTTCATATCTCCCCTCTTTCTATTTTTTCTCTCTACAGCCACTGCTTTAAGTGAGTTGCACTCAGGTCCCTGCTGAAGCACATAATAGCTGGCCAGAGGGAAGCCTTCATATCCTGTATACAGTAAATGGCATATTGTGGTCTGCTGCTCTCTCTGATCTCTTTGTAGTCCCTTCACATGGGCATTATAGGTGCCGTTCTACATAATGAGATCCGTTGAAAAGCAAGTTTTACTTGGGTTTACATTCTTAAGCTGTTGGTTTGTTGCATGATGTCAAAAAGATTACACTGAATGTGTGCGACTGAAGAATAGTGGGCTGGATGAACACCACATCTCAAATTGCAGAAGAGTACTTAGTGGATGGAGGACCATGTTACTTTATTGGAAAACTGAAGGAGATATATTGGCTAGGGATGATAAAATGTCCAAGATTTTCTCCTATGAACATCTGCGATGCATCCTGCTAGAAAGGATGCATATACAAATGTATGGGGCACTGACACACAGGTAGGTTGTGCCCTTTGTTTTTTTCTAAGTTGGTCTATATCTGTATACATGCAATGTTTGTGTCTATGTATTTATACAGGTTTAGGTGTATACATGGTAAGTGTTTAAAGTTTTATCCCTGTTCGACTCATTCAGTGTCTTTTTTGAAAATCTATTTTTAAATCTATTTCTAAAACAGTAAATGACAAGAAAATGATAATATTGCAGTTCAAAAAAGGATCCTGTCAGTTTTAGTAAAATGCTATTTTTGTCTCCAACAGTAGGTAACACTCTAAAAATAGCTTGTAAAATGGAGGCACTTCTTACTTTGATTTTTTTTTATTACTGCCAAATATTTGCTTTATTTCATCTTCTCTGTTTTTTTAAGTTTGTTTTGTTGCTCTGCAGGATATCCTGTATCATTGGTTTCTTAGTTTTAATCATATCCTTAATAAATATTATTCCTGTAGCCTTTATTAAAAAAAAACATTTTATTTTGACTTCATATTCTTGCCCTTGATTACAGATACAGTATTCAGAAAGCACAGTGAGATGGTCCTTGAGGATTAAAACAACATGTCTTTGCCCCAAAACATTACAAAAGAAATCCATTTTTGCATTTTACTATAGTAAGATTCTCACAAATCTAATTGAAACTGTGATTACAGCATTGTTTTGGACAGTTTGTCATTCATGCCCATACACATTGTGGTGCTTGCTTGATGCTTTATGAAATAGCCAAAATATAAAGGTCTTCCATGACAGAACTGTAAATCTTGATCTTTTCCGTGACCTGCTTGCAAGGATACTACGCATTGTACCTTTTATATCCAGGAATAGATTGTCTTGTTTTGCACATAACAAGCTCCCAAAGCTGCGCCTTTCCATTATTGATATAGGTCATTTTGGAAAAGTGAAGAATTATTTTAAAGCTTCAGGAAGTCTTCATATGAAGTCAGAAGGTGATACTGAGCATTCCCAGTTGGACACTTTTTCATTGAAGTATACTTTTTCAATGGAGCATTTATAGGCCATATTTGTGGTGTATATTGATGTTTAACGTGTTCAGATTTACTGTAGCCAAGGAAAAATGGCTTCATTAATCCCCTTATTATTTCTAAAGTCTGATTATTCTTTCTTAATCTACTGATTCCAATTTTCTGGTGCCTTGTAAGTTAAGCTAAGTAAAAGCATAGTCTCAGAGCTAACGTGATTATTAGTGGCATCTGACAGCAGCTTTGACATTTGTCAGAGCTGCAACCTTTTCTGCATTCCCTGATGAAAACTTTTAGATAGAACAATACGAAGCCAAGTTTGTTCTCCTACAAAGCAGTGTGTCCTGGTATTTTGGGGGAGTCTTTGATCACATCGTAATTTATACGTCTCGTTTGTTTTGATATGCTGTGTTGATCAAAAGGAAACCTGCTTCATGATAGGTAAGTTTAGACAGAAGCTGTCTTCAGCCAGTCAACTCTTGTTTGTTCACACTTTAAATGTAAAACGTTTGCAATCCACCAGTCTGCTACTATTTTCATAAGAATGAAAGCAGAGTACAGAGCTTGTTGCTTGTTTTGGCATTTTTTTAACCACCCTCAGAGACAACATTTCCATAAAATGAAATGTTAAATAAGGCAGTCAGTAAAGAAATTATTCATTCTTGTTGCTTGTGCATACATACTTAAAATAATAGCTTGATTGAACAGTAATAACCTGGTTGTTTGTGTTGAGTCCATATAATCTATTAGTGCTATTCAAACCAATTTCTCTGGACTGGTTTTCAGTTCAAAGAGCATTTCACATTTCTTGAAATAACGGATATGTACAATAATCCAAAGGTTTCTCAGGAAACATTCTGCATAAATATGTCTTATTAACCAGGAAAAGGTTTTCAGTAGAGGTATGAGGAGTGGGAGTAGAAAAATAGTCTGGCATCCTTGAGACCTGAATCTGAGACGAGGAGGAGATTCATGTTATTTCATTGTTTTGCACTGATACGCCGGTTCCAACCTGTATTTGGGTCATCTATTTATTTATTTGCTCTTTTTTTCCCTTTCTGATGGGCTTAAGTATCTAAACTTGGGTTTAGGAACTAATAAGAAAAAGAACATTAACTTACATACAAAACCTTCCACCTTTTTTTTTAACAGATAAAAATATTCCGCTCTATGATACCATATTTTGTTAAATTGTTAATTATTGTATTAAGATATTAAAACACACAATTTTTGTATAATGTAATTCACTATTTGATGAACAGAAAAAGTTGGACTATAAAAGACAGGTTGTATAATGTGCATTTCTCTAATTGCATGCTTGACCCTGTCATTCAAGCAGACCGCTGTGACCCACTGAGGCCATGTCCTTGCTGTCACAGGTAATTTAGCTGTTTCAGTTAGTTATTGCTTCTATAGTACATGAACAGTTTTTTGGTGTTTCCGGGTTTCTGACTGAGTGTATTAGAGTGGTATGTCTGCTATGGCAAAGAGTTACTCTTGACTAAAAAGAGAACTTTTGTTCTTTTTAATGAATAGTCTTGCAGGAGGCCAGCATGGTCATGCTTGGTAATAATCACAAGTCAAATTACTACAGTAATTAAAACATTTACCTGAATTCATGCTCTGTATAGTCTAAAAATAACAGACAATTAATTACACTTAGAATTTAGACATTTCTGTCCACAGGCCTAAGCCCAGCACAGCATTCCAGTTTTGATGGGGGGTGAACTTTTGGGTATTACAGCCAGTGGGCTGCCATGATAATATGCTTCCCTCTGTCAGCTCAGGCTCTGAGTGGGAGTGGTGAATTTCTCCAACAGACTGCAGATCACGAGTAGATGAGAGGACCTACAGTAGGCAAGGCAAGCTTATTTGTACAGCACATGTCATGTGCAGGACAATTCAAGGTTATTTACATAAAACATTTGAAGCAATAGAAGCATTATAGCAGGGTGCAGAACAAGCATGAAAGATTAAAAACCAGCTTTAGATTAAAACAAACAACAAAAGAGGAAACGATCAGAAAAAAAATTGAATATACAGTATCAGTTGTTAAAACTGCTGAGCGTTTTGGCAGACCTGCAGGTTTCTGTGAGTATGTTCCACATGTCAGGAGCATAAAAACTGTAAAAAACCAGCTTACTCCAGAAGAACCAAAATCAGAAGTTCCAAAAGTAGTTATAATAGTGGTAGAAATGTAATGAATGAGAAGATCTTCCATTCATGGCTTACTGTGATTGTTATCTAGCTGAACCACGAGAGACTCACAGGTGACTCCAACCAGCTTAACTGTATTTTGGTGAAATATAACCACAAATCTGGGTCACATGGATAAAGGGCAGTTTAATAACAGTAAATGCATTGGCTTTGCATTCAAATGAAGCAGCGTTTCCGTCTATAAAATCATGTTTAATGTTATCAAATAGGCTATTCCTGTCTGCCTCGGCCCATGACTGATTTAACTGTTAACCAGGACCTCTAACAATAATAACAGTATGTGTGTCACATTTCATGTATAGGACAATTGAAGGTGCTTTACATAAAACATTAGAAGAATTACAGCTGGATGCAGAGGAAGCATCAGGAAGTTTTAATAAAACTTTTTTATTAAAAGACATTTAGATGAATTTGCAATGTCAAAAGAGAACATTATTTAAAACAGAAAAAATATCTAATTGTAATCACAATCAGTGAAACGCCCCAAATGGGCTCTAAGCACTGCTTCCTGAACTTAAAGGAATATTTCACGCGCAGAATGATGTGCCTTCATTTTCTACTCACCGTCATGCTGATTATCACTCTGGAACACTTTTTTTATATTTACCATGCAGCCGGAGATGTGGGGAGGATTTAGTTCTGCATCATTTCTGTTACAGTGATGTTGACAGGCGCCCATTCAAAAGGTCCAAGCGTCCTAGAGGTTATTGTCCATAACTTACTCGAAACTACATTTTTTTCTGCAAGACCTGTATCACCCAGCACTGGGATGTTAACGTTATGTACAAGTGTCCCTTGTGTAAAGAGGTGTTTCCCTCCAGACCTCGGATT
>JBBBVT010000014.1:14011307-14036361 GCA_037177035.1 Craterocephalus eyresii
GTCTGCTTTTATGATGTAGATCCTGCAGCTCTGATCTTCTCCTTTACTGGCTACTGCTTCACTGAGAAGCTCTACCCGTACATCAGTCCCTGTAAGAATGATGGTGATAAAAATTCAACTCCTCTGATCATCTGTCCTGTCAATCAAGCTGTCTGATGGTTTTTCTCAAGAAACTCCATGACCAGTGAACCTGTTTCTGAACCAGTTCCAGTCTGAGTTGTACTGGTGGAGAGATGAGGCGAGGTCTGATTATTCCTGCATGATGGATGAGATCATTGTTATACAATCAATGTTGGCTTTTCTGTATTTTCTTCTTTAATGTGTCCCACAGATGAGTGTAAATACATTTATGATCAGAAGTGTGTCTGTGATTCATGTTGTACATCAATAAAAAGATTAATTATAGGCGGTTATGAAAAATGAGTATCGTATCGGCAGGAAACATTTAGCCACGCCACCCCTCATTCCTAAACTGCACTACCTGATAACTAGAGGTCTGAACATTAACTGTATCTGCAGATCTGACGTATCTAACTTTCTGAAGTAACAAAGATCAGCAGGATTATTTGATTATATGGACTACTTGTTATTGTATGGATTTGGGTTAAATAATGGGACATACCCGATAAAAAGTTAAATAAAAAGAAGATATATTTTACGAGCTGGGGTTTGAAACTGCGTAGGGAATTTTTAATTAAGTAAAGCATTTTGCTTAGACGCTGTTCAACATCATTCTAACAGAATTGATGCTGAACGAAAACCTCCCCAAATCTCCGGCTGCATGATAAATATAGAAAGAGTTCTCCAGAGTGTTAATCAGGATGAAGGTGAGTAGAAAATGAAGGCACATCATTCTTCTTCTTGAATTTTATTTCCACACGTTCAAAGAAACAAAAAAACAAACAAACAAAGGAGTGGGTTGAAGTGAAAACTTGTTAAGCCCGACCCTTTCACCATTAGCCATTAATATAATACTACACTGTAACAAATTTACCTTAAAATTCACAGTAACTTACTGGCAACAATTAGCCAGGTAATTAATGTGAATATGTTTTACATAAACATACCGTAGTTCCATTTACAGTATTTTACGAATTGTAAAATAATAAACAATTACATACTGTGTTTCAGGTTGTATTTACAGTATTGTTTGATTTACTGTAGAATAGTTAAAAACAAAATCAATGTTTCAGATTGTATTTACAATATAGTCTTACGATAGAGGAATTATCAAAAGAACACTGTTTTAACTATAATTGCATTATTCACTGATCAAATATTTACTGAGCATTGTTTGCTTTGTATTGTTCATGAATACAATATCCTTTGATTATGTATAATATCAGACACTCACTGCTTTTATGTTTGTTCAACATGGAGGGGGTTCCTGATGAGATCACATATACACTTAACTCATGGTGCAGCAAGGACAGGACAAGCGGAGCCACAAAGCATGCTGGGAAATATTCCAGCCCACCCATCAGCAGGACCAATCGATGTAAAAGCTTTCTCTGGGCAGGCCAAGCCAATCGGGCCTATTAGTTTACTATTTACAGTACTTTACTGGCTACTCTGATCTTTTTCACAGTTATCCTTTGACTATTGTAATTCTCTGCTGTAATACAGAGCCTACTGTGATTTTGTGACATGGTGAGGATTTTTGTAAATTTTACAATATTACACTTTAAACTTTTCGACTTTGAAAATGGCCACCCTTTATTGCCCATTCCTGTTCTGTTAATTTTTTTCTGTATCAGAACAAAAAGTTGATGTACTTTGAATTTGTCATGGTTTCAGGACCCATTGGTTGTGTTTCAGTCACCTACAACCTTTTCATTCGTGTGTGCTTTGCTAAAAACCTACAGGTCCCACTGGTGAACAACTTCCTTCTTTTCATTCACCAAAAAATACCAAGTAGATATTGGGGCATGTAAAATTTGGACTCCAATATACAAAATGGATTTTGTGGCTGTCTTTTATGTTTGTCTTGAAAAAAAATTATCTTCAATTTTCATATTTTATAAAAGCTATTATGATATGAAACTTGCTGCTACTCTTTTCCCCAAACACTAAAATAACAGATGCCCACAAAGAAGGAGACAGCTATACAAGACCACGTGGCCGTTTACCCATTTCATTGTGTAATTAAGACCTGCCTCTTGATACAAGGTCAAGCTTGAGTCTTGAAGACAAAAAAAACTTTCAGGGAGAACTCCTTGCTGGGAATTTTCTCTTGAAGGAAAATGGCTGGATCCTCAGAACACAACGCACGCACACAGACTGCTTTGTGTTTCGAGCCAACCACATATCCTTGCACTATCCTTGCAGTGATAATAATTTCCAGTATCAGCTTCCAATATTCAAATGAATAAAACAAATCCACAAGGAGTGATTTGATCAGGGCTGAGTTAAAATTTGTTGAATTAAAATAATATTCTTTGATCAAGCTTTTATGAACATCAGCTCGTGAGTTGTCTGACTTATTTATGACCTTCATGGGTCGCACTTCCTCTCATGTACTGTAAGCAATGGACAGATGTGTCATACTGTGGCTTTGTGCTGCAGCTGTAAACAAAGTCAATTTCATAGTAAGAAGGGAAAATTCTTTTTTTTTTTTGTAAATCAGATGTGGACATTTCTGCATTTAAGCTACTTTTTTGCCTCTTAACACTTTAAAACCACAATATCTGACTGTGAATGGCACTCAGTTTACCTCCTGTAGTAAAGCAAAGAATGTTGGAGTTATTTTGGACCAGGATTTGTGCTCTCACTAACACATAAAACCTTCCTTTACCTGCGCTGGCAAAATTGGCTAAAGAGAGATTCAGAAATGCTTTTCCATGCGTTTGTTATGTCAAGGCTGCATTTTTTAACTCCTTTGTTAGGCTCAGACTCTGCCATTTAGAGTAGGAGACATGCTACATCTCAGACAGTCTCCATGGACGGCCTCCATTTAATCTCTTTTCTTTTTAACTTTCAAAGCTCTTGCATGTCCTCACCTTCGAGGGACTCTCTCATAGTTTGTGTCAGATTTCTATATTTTAGCAGATATCAGGGGCTGCATGTTTTTTATCTGCTGTTACTGGTCAACCCACTTCTTCATTCTGGTCTTCTTTGTAATTCTTCTTGTTCCATCTTGCAAGAGGTGGAGGCGGAAAACACTTATTCTGAAAATGTCTTCCTCATTACGTGAAGCTTTTATTTCCTTTTAGTTCCATGCTGTCAAATTACACTCTAAAGAGGTTGTGATTGGTAATAGGAATTAGCTATAAGAGACTAAGTACTATTTTACTAAGACTAGTAAAATAAAGCTAAATAAAAATCAATAAAAAATATTTTTCACACATGTTTAATTAATGCCTTTTTAGGTAATCTTTTACTACACGCTTATGACAAGGATACCTAAAGCTTAGCATGCTTCTGTGAAGTGGAATCCTTTTTGTTGCACTTTTGTGCTTTTCACTCTGGACTCGGCCGGAAAAGTGCACTGGACTTTTGAATATGTCTCCCACAACCGAGGCTCGCTGCACTTCACTGGTCGCTCATTCCCAAATGACAAAAATCTGACAAACGCTTCCTGGAGCATTTCCTTGCCATGGCAGTTAGAGTAACTGAACTCTCCATCGTATATAAGTATATATGTATGCTTTATACCTCAAAGGCTCTGTGAAAATTCATCCCTAATAACTTTTTTTTAGATACAGGAATCATGCTTACAGTAATCTAAGTCATTTGTGTGGGCCGACAGTGCACAAAAATAAACTGGGTATTATGAGGTCTGGTAGCTGTGCAATACTGTTATAGCATGCTTGAGAGGTTAACTCAACTCTTATAATTGCATAGATTGAGACTAAATAAAATTAGGGAATATTTGTAAGTGGACCTCGAAGTTATTAAAACTGACTAAATTTGGACTTGGACAAAAATAAGTGATACCCAGTAAACCTCTTTTTGAAAAAGTCACATTGATGAATATAAAAGCAGTCAGCCTAATGACTTCTTCATAAAATCATCGGCAGACACCATCATTTTTAGTTTCTTATGGATTGGTGATGCCCTTCTTATCATCATGTGACTGACGCTTTTAAGGTTCGGCGTGCGAGGGATCGTGCATTTTCAACTTAAAAACATTTGTTTTCTGCTGACTTCTGCAGACAAACTCTAATTTTACTTTGGACAAAAGTTGGATTTTGTTTTTAATGAATAAGTCTCACATCTGTTCTGCGCTCTGGCTTTTCTTTTGACATTTAATTTAATTAATTGGTAATTATTTTAAAAATGAAGGACGAGAGTTAGAATATTGATCAGGAGCTGTCTATGATCCTATTTTCAGCTATACTGATGTGTTAACTCATAATCTGCGCTATAATGATTGATTTCCCATGTATGACAACCAGGCTTAATGTCCCATGTGGTTTAGAAGCCAAGTGCTGCAACAAGACCAAATGGCTGCTTCCTTTCTCTTCCTACATTGGCTGACCTTTGCAACTCATGATGACGACTTTCTGCTCACATATTGAAAGTGTCTTAGGTAAAGCTGGCTGGCTGCTGGCCCTCCTGCCATTGCTGTCTCTCACTGTGAATACTGGTAACAGTATTAGCCTGATTTGCCTTTTGTTTTTTCTTTTTTTTTTGTTTTAACTGTAAATCCTGTCAACTGTAAGCTGAAAGCTGGGAGTTTTGCTCCATCTTCCATCTTCCATGAGAGTGAGCGCAATGCACCATCTGTGATACCTACATATTCAGTCTAAACAATCATCTTCTTGGATTCTGTATCTGTGTTCATACTGCTGCCAGTTGTTGACCTTTGAACCCAGAGGTAGCAGATGTTGCCTGTTGTTAAGGGTGAGCTCATTTATGTTTGCAGTATTACACCTTTCCATGCCCATGGTGTGTTTTTCAGAAAACGAAAAGATGAGGACCCCTTCTGATTTGGTCCAAATCAAGTGGACCAAATAAACAAGATCATATTTCTCCACTAAAAAAGCTACATTTTAAGCGGGCTTTTTTTTTCTTTTCTTTTCTGTTATTGTTTTTATTTTTATTTTATTTTATTTTATTTTGTTTTATTTATTTTTTTATTTTTTTATTTTTTTAGCTGCATATCCATCTTCACGCATCGAGCCAATCAGAAACATGGACAAATGATCAAGGTCCAATGCTGGGGGTGTGGAAATGCATGCAAAGCATTATATAGGGGGCATAAACGTGAGTTCGGATTACCTTTGCTCCCCTTCTTTGGGACAGTCCCGCAGAAAACAAGGGTGGCTTAAATTTTCTTTTTTTGTCTCCTTTTTTTTCTGCGTGGGGAAATAAAGCAGTCGCACCCACCAACGGAAACCTATTAAAACCAGGCGGCTGAGTGGGTTATTGTTTTTTCTCGGAAACAAAGACTGTTCGTCTTACCAAAGCGGAAAGCAAAACTAAACCGCAATAAATAAATTAATCTACACAATAATCAAGACCTACATTGCCACTCTTGTTAAAAGCGCTATCGAGGGGCAGGAAGGAGAGTGCGTGCAACCAGCGCAGGAGCTCCAACTGTGTGCGCTTCTTCTGGCAAGACGCATTTGCAGTGTTAAACCCTGCTTTGTAGAAGTAGACGATGCAGGCTGGCGAACAAGAAGCGCCCTCCTGAAGAAACCGAAGCGCGTGGAAAGGATGCTGCGCTCCCGAGAAGCAGGTGTGTCCAGCCAAGGGAAGGAGGAACAAGGAGCAGAGCAGGAGCACAGCGATTACTCCAAACGAAAACTCATCTGTTTAAGCTGCTGGTTAACGCACCTCTTTTCTTCATTATAATTGGATTTAAATTTTTTTATCCCAATTCCAGCTGGTGACAAGGAGAATGAGGACGCTATGAAGCTGATGAACGCACGGCTAATTTGGAAAAACACTATAGAGCCAAAAGAATAATAATTATAATAAGAAGAATAAGAATAAGAATAATAATTATAATAATAACTGGAGCAGCTTTGCTCGCTTCTCACAGCTGAAATAAATTTCTTAGCAAGCAGGTCGGTTAATCATCAGCAGGAAGGATGACCGGAGCACTTTTATCAGCGGAGTCACTCTACATAGGAATGGAGGTGGTGATCGCTCTCGCCTCTGTGATGGGGAACGTGATGGTGGTTTGGGCGGTGAAAATTAATAAATCCCTGCGAGATACCACCTTTTGTTTCATCGTCTCCTTGGCTCTGGCGGATATTGCAGTGGGAGCGCTCGTCATCCCTTTGGCCATCACCATCAGCATCGGACTTCAAACTCACTTTTACAGCTGCCTGCTCGTGGCGTGCACGGTGCTGGTACTCACACAAAGTTCAATCCTGGCCCTGCTGGCTATCGCCATTGACCGGTATCTCAGGGTCAAGATCCCGACCAGGTAATAAGGTTTATTCTCCCCGTATCACATGTGAAACGTGGTATCATGAATTTTCCGTTAAAGTGATGTGGGTTATTATGGGTCGTTTCTCTTATGAACCCATAACAGAGGTCAGCGCAGCAGCTGTCTTCCTGAATATTGATCTCTACGTAGGTCTTGTTTCTCTCAGGAATATGGGCTACTTCCATATTGTCTGTTTTTGTGGATCTGACGCACGTGACAGACGCGTGCAGATCCACCAGCAGCTGTAATTACTTCATCCTGTGTTTCGTGTCAGGTAGCAAAAAAAAAGCCTCCAGCTTGGTGTCAGTTATCTTTAGTCTCTGCCTTTGTATTTAACGCACATGTAGCCTTTAGTACATGCTGAAACAAAAACCAGAACAGTCAGAGGTGGTGAGCAGTTGATTATAAGTCACTCCCAGTAAGAGATTGGAAATTGTCACAGTGTCCATATAACTTTACCTAACATCTTGGTTTATCTTTAGTGAAGCCAAATGCTATCTAGGTCTGTGAATGTTCAAAGTAACTAAATCACTCATCTGTTTGGAATCACCGCTTCTTGGGTTGAGAGGGAATATGTCATGATAATATTTTTTTCTCCAGAACGGAATCAATGAAACATAATTTCCTGGACCAAAGCTCTGATCTTTATCATTTTTCCACTGCACTTGTTTTCATCTCTTCTGGCAGACTCTATGCCCATGCTGCTCCTCAGACACAAGCCTAACTTAACATATCTGTCCCCTGATCAATACTAATCCAACACATGACACCAGGGCTGAATTGCTCGTCCAGTTTGGCTTCAGGCCCCTTCAGCAAAGATCAGGTTCTCATAATGCCAACATTTCCTCTGCAAAAACAACATCAGGCACACTGAATATCAACCAGTGATAATCTGAATAAGATCCAATCTCTGCTGTCCAACATGCTTTCTAGCATGAGCTGGATCAGATAACCGTTTTCATTTCTACCTCCAGGCAAGTATCAGGCTGAGTCTCTGTTTGACTTCTTGGTCTAAAGACAAGGCAGCATTAACAGGATTTCAGGGCTCCTGCATCATTTACCCGCCTTTATCAGTTGCACTGAATGATGTAAAAAAACACAATTTCTCCCTGAACCTGTAAAGCCTGTGGTATCCCATAATAGTACAGCTTGTTTTCAGCTAGTTTTTATGCTACCGTCTAAACTAAAAAATATCACAGGGACAATTTTGGAAATTTAGTGTTTCTCTTAACAAAAGATGCATAAAAACACAGCCAGGCTGCAAAGTGCAATGTTTACTGGTAAAGCTTTCAGAGACTTAAAAATATGTCCTACAGGGAGCGGCTTGGAAAGGATTCAAGGGCTTCTGGTTTAGTCCGTGTGATTCATCAGCCCAAGGACATCATGAAAGATGGAGTAAAAAGAAAACATTTGTGCCCCAGCAGTCCCTTTAAGAAAACACTGACATGACATGTTTCTGCAGGTACAAGCGAGTGGTGACCCCTCGGCGAGCCGGCCTGGCTGTGGTGATATGCTGGACGGTGTCTTTCATCGTCGGGCTCACACCCATGTTAGGGTGGAACAACCTGAGGCGTCTCCAGCATAACGGCTCCATCAGCACGGACCTGGTCATCACCTGCCAGTTTGAAAACGTTATCAGCATGGACTACATGGTCTACTTTAACTTTTTTGGCTGGGTGCTGCCGCCGCTGCTGCTAATGCTGGTCATTTATGTAGAGATCTTCTACATGATCCACAAGCAGCTGAACAATAAGAAACTCAACACCAGCCACTCAGATCCTAACAAGTACTACGACAAGGAGCTGAACCTTGCCAAATCTCTGGCTCTGGTCCTTTTTCTCTTTGCGATCAGCTGGCTGCCCCTCCACATCATCAACTGCATCACGCTCTTCTGTCCCCAGTGCAATAAGCCCATCGCCCTCCTCTACGTCGCTATCCTGCTCACGCACGGCAACTCTGCCGTCAACCCCATCGTCTATGCTTTCCGCATCAAGAAGTTCCGCTTAGCCTTCCAGAAAATCTTGCAGCAGTATTTCTGCTGCAAAGACATGCCGGCTTTGGATTTCCAGCACAGTGACAGGAAGGAGATGCCCAATCTGATGCCGCTGCAGATGACAACGCTCCAGCCCACTCAGATGGACAACCTCAAATCTATTTCACCACAGCAGCAGCAGCCTTCATCTGACCAGAAGGCTGAGACACCTCAACCAACCAATGAACATCCGCCAACACTGGAGCAGAACACAGCAGAAGAAAAGGAACAGCTCTGATGGCTTGAGAAGTAAAGCTCGGTGCACGAGGCATGAACTGCAGGAACACTGGTAGTTCATTTACCTTTCCTCAGGTGGAATATGGTCACTCAGTCATTTTTATCAGAGTGCAAAATGAAAAAAAATGGGGAGGATACAGAGAAACTTGCAATAATGGAAGTCGATCTGACTTCAATTTTGTGTGTTTATCCAAGTCACAGACTGGAAATATTAAGCTTGACTGTTGCATTCAGTATGTTGAGACAGATGGTTTGAACTTCACACAATATGCTATAGTAGTTATTGTGCTTGGTCAGTATCAGATATAAAGGTTACAACTCACCTGAGTATTTATACATTCAATAGAGCAGGGTAATCCTACAATACTGTGTTTGTTTGAACAGACAGTGGCAAAAGTATATGAATGTAATCATGTAAATATGAGACTGTAGCAGCACAGCTGTGAATTCTCCTTTCTTCATCAGGGTCTTAATTGCACAATTTGTAGAGGAAAGCAGCACTGCAGGAGATATTTTTTGCAGCGAAGTGCTGCAGTGAAGGTTTTTTTTACTTCAGGACTCCTCTCCACTGGACCTCAGGCGCTCCTTGATCCAACAACAGTTTTACATCGCAGGAGAGACGGACAGAAGATGGAAGCAACTGGAGGATTTAACATTTTAGAGGCTACATGCAAGAGACTTGTAGCGGCTACTCATGGGAGAAAAACACAAGCTGCACTTAAGGCTCATCCTCGTCCAAACGCCGCACCAGCTGGTGGTCAAAATGGGCTTTTCTTCTCCCTTCCTCCCAACACAGTGATGATAACATCGTGAAAATGTACCACCACAGACTGTGGCTTCCATGGCCTTATTTGATTTTTTTTTTTGAGTGAGATTAACTGAACTCTGACCTAGGAATAAAAATATGAAGATTGTGACCATTTATTAACCCTGTAATCTAAACATTTTACATATTGCCAAACCGGAATATCTGTAGATTGAAAGCTACTTTAAATGCCACTGACTTAAACAAAATGTATGAGAATGTAATGTTATTTTGTTTTGTCCTTTGTACACTGTGTTGAGGGCAAAATACTTCACTGATGTTCTAAATTCAAGACAATCTCTTTCACTACATTAAGACATTTTCTACAACTGTCTTAAACATCTCACAGGCAAAGAGAGAGGGTGACACTTTAATGCTTGAAGGACTGGAAGAAACCTTAAAGCAGTCCACCTCTTGTCTGATTAGCATAGAGATTATTTATGGAGGGATGGAACAGTTACACAGATTAAAAGGAAAAGATGATCAAGCTTGTATAATAATGTGTTTTCTTTAGTTATCATTACTTTGAAGCGTTGTTCGATATTTTGATTATCCAATTATTACTTTCATCGCTTGTCAAATTTTTGGAACAAATGTTACTGCTGATCGCAGAATCCAAGTGTTTGTCCTAAACATTGTAGTCATCAACTGATGTCTAACAGCGAGTGGGATTTTGAAAGACAGCTCATGTAAACCAAACTTACTATTTAGCAAGGATACAGTATTATGTAAAATAATGCACTTACCAAGCCACAAATTGATAATACTACGCACTAATGATCTGATAGTGAACGACTACTGCATTGTTAAAATTTTAGGGTAACAAAAGCACTTTGGTTAAGATGTAAAGCTTTGATCTTTTATGATGTAAAACATCGTTCCACATTTGACCCAAAGCACAATTACTACCATACTTTGAGCAAAGTGTATTTTTTACAGAGCCTAAGTGTAATATAGACCATCAGCTGTCAGTATCTGTTTTCTATGCAACTACTACAGCCATGTATGTACAACTCTGAGGCGTTAGTTTGCAGTGCTGCTTTACAAAAGACGTTATGACTAAACATGAGCACGATCTGAATATAACTCAAAAAAGGAATTTAATAGAAACATTACAGAGAAAAAAGGTAGAAAAAACACAATCCATCAAGTCACAAAATCAATTTTATGATTAAAAATAATTCTTTGTGTATCTCTAGGTGACTTTTTGACCATGATTTTATTTATCTATTTTGTTGTTGCATCTCTTTGAATGTGCAAATAAGCAGCTGTTTGCTATCAGCTATATTCACATATTAATTTAAGAGACGATATTTTCTCAGTTTTTTTGTTGATTATTTATGTCTGTTGCTCCAAAGTGTCCAAAAGGCATCAGGAAATGCCAGCTTAGAAACCAGAGCAAAACTTTAGCTAAAAAAAATCAGCTGTTAAGCGACGATTCAGAACATCTTTTTTACAATCTGTTTGATTCTCTAGATGATTCATCACTTCCCGAGTTGCACTGCGATCAAACCTCTGTGCCTGAGGTAAACCAACATTGCGCTGGTACCTTGCTGCTCAGCAGGACTGTCAGAATTCTCATTAATGTGGCACAATAATGCAGTGAGTGGCTGTTAGATAAGAGTTCAGAGTTGTCACGGCTCTGACAACCCATTTCCCCTCTCAAATTGTGAATCCCTTTGATATGTGGGGACATATGAAGTTCCTGAATAGATCACGTAATCCGAGTGAAGGCTGCTCACTCTTTGCTGTGTCTGCGAGTCTCCTCACAAGCTGTTAACAGAATCGCTTTATTTTCATGTCACAGATACACTCACACTTGCTTAGAATCCACAACGAGGATGACGGACTCTGTGTACCCCCATTTATGTGTAGCAATGTTGGCAAATAGCTTTCACAAACAGATAACCAGGTTCAATCATATTTTTTACACAGTAAAGAAACAACATTTCGGGCCTTTGACTATATTTTCATCACGGTGGTTTGGAGAAAAATAATGAAAATCAGGTGGAGGAGATTCCGATAAGGGTATTGCTTACAAGGAAAGAAACACTGGAGCTGTGTTTCCTGTTGGATAGCAGAGGTGACCTTCCCTGCAGGGACCAAACTGTGACTAATCTGACTGTAAACTTCACATCCTGAAGGAAAAAAAAGTGTACTCTTACAATTTTATTATTCTGCAGTAGACAGCTACCTCAGATTATATGAAACAATAAATATAACACTTTGAATTCCTAGATTGCTGCATATTAGCAAGAAAAATATTGAATACATATTTAGGTGCATGTGAGACTGATTAATATTGTAGTAATGTAATAATAAGAGAAAGTGACCTCCACACTTCTGAACTTGCCCTTTGGTGACTTGCACATATGTGAATCAATATTTCCTCTGCTGGTTTGTTTCACTCATGTTTCATGTCAATTATAGCAGAACCACCGTAGATTTCCCGATCCCCCCGGAGAATTCCATGTGGCTCCAACAGGGCACAAGCTGAGTGGAAAATGCTTGCCATGATATTTATATCCCCGTAAAGAGCTTTTTCATTAAAAATGGAGGAGCGGTTTGATCTACCTGGGCTCTGATCATGCAGGCGGCATCATGAATAAGCAAGTGTTGTGTGCCCCCGGTGCTGCCGCACAACAGGAAACACAGCTCTATGTCAGACCTCTTTACCGTCGCAACATCTGTCGTAGGGAACAGCTGTGACACAGACAGTTGGGACCAGAAAGGAGGAGAGGAACTGCGGGCTTTTCACACTGTGGCGGTGTTACACAGCAAAGCAGTGAACATGATCCTCCCTCACATGAAGATCATTGTTAGCACTGTTCCGCACGTACGACCTCACAGGGAACCAATCAGTCATAGAAAAAACAAGGCCTCCACTTTCTGCCTTTGCTGTGAGAGCATCTGTGTCAGGCTCATTTGTTGTGAAAATAAAGAGTATGAGCCATCAATTCCAGGTTGGGATTGCAGCTAATGACAGGCTGCATCCCAAATGATGAGCTCAAAAATTACAAGTTGGAAAAAGAAACAGGCGATCAAAATTTGCAGCAGATGGAAAAATTTGCATTTAGTAACAAGCGAACGTTGCCAACTAAGTTGTAATGTTATGCAACGTATTTAGGCCTAACGGCTGTAACAAACAGATCAAGTGCCATCAATGATTTCTGCCAACTAACCGTTAAAAACTGTCAATTGAACTTTTCTTTATAGGAAATGGTTTTAACACACCCCTGATCCTGAAAACGTCATCAATAAAGTCTGGCAGCATGTGTGAAAACTCTTCACAGCTTTAGAGTGCAGCAAATAAAAGAATCTCAGTCCCCTTTTAATCAATTATTCAGCAAACAGGCTTACAAAATTAGAACAACATTAATATTTCATCTTCTTAAAAAAAAAGATGATTGTCTCTGGATTTATCTGGAAAATGCAGCCTTGAAGTGCTGTTGTAAATTACAAGGGAGGCCTGTTTCATGACCAATAGCCTACACCAAAGAAAAGATGCAATAAATCGCTCACATGATTGAATTCAAAACTGTTTTCATGGATCAGCTTGAGCTGCGATGATTTGTTGCTTTGTTAGATGTATAATCTACATCTTTGGAATATTAGACCTTTTCCAAAGGCAGCATGCGGCTGTTAAAGATTGATATTACATCTTCTTACTTGGCACTAATTCCCTGAACCAGAGTTCTATTTCTACTTCTGCTTTGACCTCATTGGCTATCCCTGTAACAGAGTGCCACCTGCTGGCAAAATACAATAATTTACATAAAATGAGCTGGGAGAAGTTGCTTTTGGCTCAGATCCAGTTCAGAGTCCAAAGCCTTTTATTAAAATTCATTCGAAGGCAGTTCCAAAAATGAGCATGGCTACGTGACAGAAACCGATTAATATAATGAAGGGATATCTATAATTAAATCGCAGTGCAGGGATAAAGAAGCAAAAACAAAACAGCGCATATTTCAAACCACTATTACACACTATGTTCATCCGCCATGTGGCAAAGATTCATACACAGTTCTAAATAACCTGAACAAGTGTTTCAAACATTTCAGCAGCATGACAACTTGATCAAGAGTTTGCACTTCAAAAGAATCCATAGTACGAGATAAAAAACATTGTGTATCACTCATTTTTATCATAAACAACATTTTTCTCTATCTTTTAGATAGCCACTGTTTGGAGCCACTCACAAATCTCACAGAGATCTTCTGTTTCAGAAAATGTTCCCCCATCTACACAGGAACACCCACACTCACCCTGCTCAATTTGATTTATTCTTTATTTTTATTTCTTTCCCACAAGCCCACTGGGGAGCGTCAGTAAGGCGCAACTACATTGGTGGTAAAAGAGTGGGAATCCAATTTGGAGCGCTTGCTTTACTCCTCAGCTATCTTTAATGGGTTACTGATGCTGTGAGTGAGATTGGGCCGCGCTGGATACACAACAGCAGGGTCGTCAGCAGATGTGCAGCCACAAACAGTAAAGTCAAGGTTCAAGTTGTTTTGCTGCATTACGGGAAAAAGGCAGAGTATGTGCAACAAATAGGTCTTTGTCCCGGGGGGAACATGTTACATTTATCTAAGGTCATGCCAGTTCAAACCTCAGCAACCTCACATATGGCAAAAAAAAAAAAGTCCAGCAAACACACATCAGAAGGAGGGACAACTGCCTGCCTCAACAAGTCTGGCAGAGTGAAGTGCTGAGTGTGAGTCACTTCCAACCTGCTATCAGCTGCTTGTCTTTTATCAAGGAGGGGAAATTCCCATCTCTTTTCCCGTTTAATGAAACAGTGGTTTGGAAAACCTGCTGAATAGGCTTACATTACATTTTCAGGAGTGATGGCTCACAAAAGCTTTTTTCTGGGGGTGGAAGGGGGGAAGGGGGGATTGTTAAAGGGACTTTTTTTCCTTTGTGGTAGATTTTAAAAACAACTCTTTTAAACAGTTATGAAGGCGTTGTTCCATGTGGAGTTACACAAGCAATAATATTTTTTGGTGCAATCAGCGCTCCCATCGTGGCCCACGGTTTCACTCGTTGTGGCTGTCCTTTGGATGGCATCCACCCATAAAAGCCACTGCTTATGACTGGCAGTAATTTGCTTTTAGTGGTGGTGAGGAAAGATGCCTGTCCATAAAGTCAACACAACCCCGCCTGCCTTGACTTGTTCTGCACTGGCTGCAAACACAGTTGTGAATGGCACTCAGCCAAACTTGCGCGTTGCTTGTTAATAATAATTTATAATTATACTGCAAGCTTATACAAATTGCTAATAGTATCACTCAAAATGTGATATCTCCCACAGGCTAACTGATGGCTTTGTGTTTAAGATACCTACTATGGCCCACAACAAACTCAGTCCAATTCTGCTTCTTCAATGGTTCTCTGTGTTTCCTGTAACTCCATTTGAAAGCATGTTTATCCATTTTAAAACATTCCCTTATGGTAACGTTACACAGGTTTCCCATGGAACCAAATGAAGATTATATGTCTGGTACTTGAAGCCTCGTATTGCCCAACAAAGCACCAAGAATGTCACCAACAAGGTTGCAGAACATCTGTATACAAGCAGTCATTCAGTCTGAGAACTTGGTCATATCCTGTTTCACTCATTAGTGCCAGTGTGTCCCAATTTAGTGGAGTACCTGAGTGGAAGCAGAGGAAGTATTGGTTGCCACTAAGGACTCTGTGGCAGCACAGGAAAGAACTCAGTGATAAGCAGTAATGGTTTACAAGGCATGCAAGTTTTAACAATTTTGATGTGCTCTGCACAGCTCTGTGCTTTAATCTCTGGCAGTGTAGTAGTTTTCCTCATATTGGACTGGGAAACGATGATGCCATACAATTGTTTCAAAATTATGTCATATGTTTTTTTCATTTCTCTCGGGTTTTAACCATTTCTGGATTTCTATTTTGTTCATTCTTAGCTGGGTGTGATTTTTTTCCCTTTTTTTCTGATTCTAAAACCGAACTTATTTTGTTTTCCTTATACCTCAACACACCCCCAGCTTGTGTGACCAAATGTTAGCACATTAAGTTAGAAATATTCCCAGAGGTGACTAATAGTCTGGATTTGATAAAGCGATCGGTAATGCAGAAGTAATCCTGCTGCCTGTTTCCTCTTGGAAAAATGAATCAAAGCATGACCTCCTTTTCTGCTACAGTCTCAATCAGATGACTATACAATTTAACAAAACTCTTTATAGACAAGTTTATCAGGATACAAGATTTGAGGACTTGACGTATAATTTCTGGCCAGCTGTTGCTTTCTTCGTTATTAGTTTTTAACTGGGTTCTCAGTTGTTTTATTGGTTATGCTCTAAAAATCACCTTAGCCAAAAAGGTTACAAATATTCTGTAAGATACTTTTAATGCCATTACTCATTTCATCGTTACTGTAAGAATAATAAGAATGAAAGTAGAAGGATAAAGACAAAACCTAAATAAAAAGTAAAAAAAACCACAGGCTTTCTTGGAAAACCAAAATATACTGTTCTGGTGGCAACAAAAATAGCACTACTCCCAGAATAACTGCAAGGCACAGCAGAATCAGCAAGGCCTGGTAAAGTACCTGAGAAGTGGTGATCGGGTCGCATTTCCTCCACATCAAATTCAGTCACAGGCCTGTGTTGCGAAGTCTCCCAGTCCCACCGCAAAATCAACAAGCCAGTCGTCATAAAATACAAGAAAGCTGGCCAAAAACCACATCAGCTGCAACAGACAGGAAGTGATTTTGCATTTACAATATCCAGCTGTGAACATACCATAAGACATAAACAGTCTGTTTAACAAAGCAGTTTGAATAAACAGGGCAAGTCACAATTAAGGACAAAGTTGCTAAACTCGATATACAGCGCTGAACTGTAAACATCGAATCTAGGTCAACTGAAGGAAAATGAGAACATGATATAAAGTGAGTTTTGGTGGAATCGGGCTTTCTCTCTAAGCAGCCACTGACCTTAAAATGCCAGTATTCAGAACATGCCTCAGATATCTTGTTGTTTTTGCAGCATTCTGGATCTCTGTATGTTTTCACAGCCCAAGGAAAAACAAATATTGTAAATATAATTTTAAAAAAACAACAACACAAAAATCTCTCCCACGTGATCAGTGTGGTCACATCGCTCTACTACATTATCCACTTATATGATGACGCAGTTTGCCCACTCATCTACATATATATAACATGTGCCATCAGGCTGTGCTTGGACTGAGTGTAATTTTGGGGAAACTGCCATGCAGAAATGTGTATTTTTCAAGGTTCTGTGCCAGATGTAATTTTGGGAGCAAAGGGCAACACCAAAATGAAATGTGGCATTCGTTAAAATGCATGGAGCCGTATTCATTAAAGCTTTGACGCCATGAGAAATCAGTGGCAGATGTTTCCAGAGGAGAACTAGGGATCCTGTTAGGAGCCAGGCAGAAAGAAATAACCTTGTGATTATGGCAAAAAAAAAGGCAATAAATGAGAGAGTTTGTGTCAGAATTTGATTTGTGGCTGGAAAGGAGCAGCTGAAACAATTTCATTGACCAAAAAAATACTGTAAAATGAAATGTAACAAAGGTTGCAGCTGGTATTCTTTTTGCCTGTACATTTCTAAAAAGCATTTATTCATTTCTTAGACTGCCAATTGTCTTTTTTTTTTTTTAAGTCAACAAATTAAGCACATTTATATTTGGAGCTCAGAATTATGACGTTCAGACTGAGAAAATTAGGTTATTACAACTTGACAGAGATGTGAGTGTGAGTGTATTAATGTGTGGGAATGCTTCATAAGAAGATATGACAACATTTTTGAGACATATTAACAGTAAATTAGTAAATAGGGGATGAAGGATGTGTGTCAACATGTTTGACACATCAGGCATCCTTTTCTCAATAAGTCACAGGCCCATATTATTACACCCCCTCTTCACTGATAGACATCTGCTACCATAAAAGGATGTGCAAATTCTTTCAATCCAATGAAGGAGATCTGTGTCAGATCATTTGAAGGGCATGATTTAGTAAATCACAATCATAAATTGGCTTCTATGCCTCTTCCCCCTCTCCCACCTCCCCACACTGCTTTGACTTTATAGAAACTGTTCAAAAGATTTGTTTATTTTCCTATCTCTGAAAAAGCAGTGGAGCTACAAAGTAATTATGATTTCATGATAAGAAAGAGGTCAGTAATGTGTTCCACTAGAAAAAGAAAAAAAAGTACCTCATCTGCAGCTTTGGCCATTTAAGTACTGGTAGGTTTGCAGTGAGTAATGACAAGACACATCTGCCCACTTTGATTCATAAATATCCCATAATATCAGCATTCAGTCATCACTTGCAAACTATTCCATATGAATGGTAAATTAACTGTTAACTTATATTTTTCTAAAAGGAAGTAAAGACATGTTTGTGTTGTGCAACTTTTTAATACACACCTAACACAGCGATGATGCAGAGATGTGCGTGAGAAAAAGAGAGGTGTTCTGATCTTTGAGGGAAAAACACTAATAGCATGTGGTGTAACATTAAGAGACTTAATTGAGTAATTTGGGAGATGAAGCCATTGGGGATGTTGCATCAGCAAAAACTGTGGACATGAAGCAGGTAGTTCCCATAAAATTTGCCAAATAATTTCATTGAAATATATTGCCATATTCGTTTTTATTAAATTGATTTTTAAAGAGTAAACTGGCAATTAAAGGAAAACAGAAAGGCTTTTTTACTAATTTAGTGCTTCACTGTTGGTTTTGCCTTGTCAGAAAAACAGGAAACAAATTTGTATTTAAGAAAAGAAAAGGAGAACCAAAGTTTTTTTATATATATAAATAAATACTGAGTGTGGAAATAGAAGTGTCTGCTTAGATTCCATGAGCAAGTTCTTTAAAAAGAATACCAGCATTTAAAGATTAAATAAAAGTACAGCAAAGCAAAGAACATCTAAATATTTCATACAATTCTTTCCAACTGTGGCCAAGTGATCAAAACAACGTGAGGAGCTTCTAATTCAATTAATTGGTGTGTGATTTCAGCTTGTGTTTTATCTTATAAAAACAATATAAGGTGTGCATCATAACTTGCAATAATTGGTTTTATCCAACACCCTGTTACAAGACTTCCGTGTCGGAAATAAAAAAAAGGCTGCTGTTTTGGTCATTAGCTCTTATGTAAAGTTATATGTCTATGTTTTGGAAATTCCCCGTGCCCATTCAACCCATGCATCCTGTCAAGATGTGAGTAGGAGGACTGAGGTTTATTGTGGGCGGGAATGAGTTTAAGTGACTAAGACTGCACCGCATAAATACAAGGTCCACAACCCTAACCAGAGGTACAATAGAGACACACAACAAGAGCCTCCCGTCAAAACAAAGAAAGAAGCCGACATCGAAGCAGCTGATCTACAGAGAATCTTCTTTTTTTTTAGTGTTTTTGTAACCTAGACTTTGCCAGCAGCAAACTCTTTGTGTAGGCTTTATTTTTGTTTCTTTTTGCACTAGTCTGCAGTAGATCTCAACATGAGATGCTCTGTTGTAGTCGTGTGTTTACTTTTGGGGATAAGCGTACAAGATGGATGGGGCCTTCCCCTCAAGTCAGTATTCGTCACCTTCCCAGGAGATGTCATCAAAAACATGACTGATACAGAGCTGGCAGAAGTAAGTAGCAGATGGTTCATTTTGTTTTGACTGATGGAGACTCCCAGAACAGGGTCCAATCAAGCTGTTCACACAGTAATTTGCCTGCTGAGAGATCTGCATGACAATGTTGATGAAAATATTTACTAACTAAATTCAATCCGCAGAGAGTGTTATAGAGAAATGATAAATGTCCTGAAACACAAAAGTAAAATGTAATCAGTGTTCCGACTCATTTATCATTTACTTTGAAACTCTGATGGGTTTTGTCATCTTCTTTTCCAGAGTTATCTAAAGAAATTTGGCTACATAAACACAGAGAAGCGCAGCGGATTCCAGTCTTTGGTGTCTACCTCTAAAGCACTGAAGAGGATGCAGAGGCAGCTGGGGCTGGAAGAGACCGGCGAGCTGGACAAGCCAACCCTGGATGCCATGAAACAGCCTCGCTGTGCAGTTCCTGATGTAGGGAATTATAAAACCTTCGATGGAGACCTCAAATGGGACCATCATGATGTTACCTACAGGTGAGTGGAAGTTATCAGTGGGATGATACAAAGAGCTTTCCTGAGATTCTGATTAAATCAGCAAGTAAATTCACTGGAAATGCTGACTTTATATCATACTGCTCTCCTCCACAGGATCCTCAACTATTCTCCAGACATGCAGAGCTCTCTGACCGATGACGCCTTTGCTAGAGCCTTCAAGGTGTGGAGTGAAGTGACGCCTCTGAGCTTTACCCGCCTCTTTGATGGCACAGCTGACATCATGATATCCTTTGGAAAAGCAGGTTTGTGTTTGAGGTGATTTTTATGAATCAGGATCACGCAGTTGTACGTGAACTATGAATCACTGATAGCTCTGTGTTCTGTTTAGATCATGGAGATCCATACCCATTTGATGGTAAGGATGGTCTTCTGGCTCACGCCTATCCTCCTGGTGAGGGTGTGCAGGGAGATGCCCACTTTGACGATGATGAGCTCTGGACTCTTGGAAAAGGACCAGGTAACCACACATATTATAAAATGAGCTGTTGACTCCCTCTAGTGTTCGCTTTAGAGAATGCACCTAATATCTCAATATTCTCTTTCCACAGTTGTGAAAACACTCTATGGGAATGCAGAGGGTGCCATGTGCCATTTCCCGTTTACATTTGAGGGCAAGACTTACACCAGCTGTACCACTGATGGCCGCTCAGACAACCTGCCCTGGTGTTCAACCACAGCTGACTACAGCAGAGACAAGAAATACGGTTTCTGTCCAAGTGAACGTAAGCTTGCAATTTATTCTTCAAAGCAAACTGCAGGTCAGAAGTCACCAACAGCTTGTGTAACTCACCTATCTCTGTTTTATTTCATTGTTCTGACAGTTCTGTACACATTTGGAGGAAATGCAGATGGTGCTAAGTGCGTCTTTCCTTTCACCTTTCTGGGAAAGGAGTATGACAGTTGTACCACAGAAGGCCGTAACGATGGCTATCGCTGGTGTGCTACCACAGACAACTTTGACAATGACAAGAAATATGGATTCTGTCCCAGTCGTGGTGAGTCACAAGGAGCACATTGCAGGAACACTGTCAAGTGCTGCCACAATCATTTGCTACTTTCAACTACTGTTATTATGTCTCTGTCCAGACACTGCTGTAACCGGAGGAAACTCTGAGGGGGAGCCCTGCCACTTCCCCTTTGTCTTCCTGGGAAAGGAATACAACTCGTGCACTAGTGAGGGAAGAGGAGACGGCAAACTGTGGTGCGCGACTACTGATGATTACGATGAAGACAAGAAATGGGGTTTCTGTCCCGACCAAGGTGAGTAGCAAGAACTCAAAACAGAGAAAATTGACCAGGTTGAAATGAAACAGACTTGAAATTATTCTTTATAATTAATTAATTGTTCCACTGGGGCTTTTGCAGGTTATAGTCTGTTCTTGGTGGCAGCCCATGAGTTTGGACACGCCCTTGGTTTGGACCACTCCAGCATTAGAGAGGCTCTCATGTACCCCATGTACAGCTACATGGAAGATTTTTCCCTGCATCAAGATGACATTGAGGGCATTCAGTATCTTTATGGTGAGGTCACGACGCTGCATTTCAGCTTGCTTAATCATTTCAGTGACACATTTTTAACTTTTTCCCTCAACAAACATTTTTTCAGGAAGCAAAACAGACCCTGAACCCACAGCCCCTCAGCCCGACATTCCTACCACTACTCCTTACCCAGACCCCGATGAGACCGACTCCACAGATGAACCTGAACCAACCACAACCCCCTCACCTGTGGATCCAAGCAAAGATGCCTGCAAGATCGCTAAATTTGATGCAATCACTGTCATTGAAAAGGACCTTCATTTCTTCAAAGATGGGTGCGAAAATTAATCTTTCGACTCAATGAGCTTCTTTTTTTAACCAAATAATGAAACAATGCAGATGTTTTAATTTTACACACTGATCAACAGACATTACTGGAAGGTGCCCAGCAGAGGCGACTCAGGACCCAAGGGACCCTTTTCTATTTCTGAGAGATGGCCAGCTCTACCAGCTGTCATTGACTCTGCCTTTGAGGACGTTCTGACCAAGAAACTGTACTTCTTCTCAGGTAATTGTTTGACAGACCATCAACAAATAACCAAATGCCCTAACTATCCTTATGATCATGTCTGTAAAGTGCCTTGAGATGACTAATAAATCATGACAAATAAACCTGAAATTAATTTAATTTCCTCTTTGCAGGAACCAGATTCTGGGTGTACACCGGGCAGAATGTTCTGGGTCCACGCAGCATTGAGAAGCTTGGTCTTTCCAACGGCATTCAGAAGGTGGAGGGGGCGTTGCAGAGGGGGAAGGGCAAGGTGCTGCTCTTCAATGGAGAAAATTTCTGGAGGCAAGTTGTATTTGTTGTAGGAAAGAGTAAAACTGAAGTTCGTACCATGGGACTACTTATGGTTTTGGATTTTAACAATCTGAGATTTGTTTTGTTTTTTGTGTCCAATACAGGTTAGACGTGAAGGCCCAGCAAATTGACAAAGGCTACCCAAAATATACAGATAGCGTCTTTGGTGGCATACCTAATGATGCCCATGAAGTATTCCTGTACAAAGGTAAGTAAACTTTTTATTTAAGCTCAATTAACAAATTCAGCAAATGGCTGCACTGCTTCTGAGAATCATAGATTTCTCTTTTTTTTTAAATTCCACTGTGTCTCTTTTAGGAAATTTCTACTTCTGCAGAGATCGTTTCTACTGGCGGATGAATTCCCGCAGGCAGGTGGACCGCGTTGGCTACGTGAAATATGACCTCCTCAAGTGTGCCGATCATTCAGGCACCCGCTACTGAGATGTTTGCACAGATGAGCTGGAAATTGCCTGTAATGTTGTAGCATCCATTTGCCCCTCTGCAGGTGCCCAGGATGATGTCATGCAGTGTTTATGTATAGCGCCTGTTGTATGATGCTTGTGCTCTCTGGGGTGTGATTAATTGGCCCTCATACGTGTTGGCTAATTATAAAACACATGGCATTGTCCTTAACATAAATCAAAGGCTGAGAACAATTTAGAAAATTGACATGTTTGGCACTCTTCTGCCCTCAGTCTATTGATCTGTGAAACTGATGGTTACAGCGGCCTGAAATTTGAGACCATCCATCCATTTTCTGAACCGCTTAATCCAATTGGGTCGCGGAAAATTTGAGACCTATGACCATAATTTAAACAACTGCTATTTGGATTAAAATCCAGATTAGCAGTTTAATTTCTGTCTGACAGGTTCAGACTCTTGGCAGTATTAGATTATTTAGGTATTTATAGCCACAACTTTAATATTAATATTTTTGTGTTTCAAGCTTATTTGTTTTGTATGATTAAATGTGTTTTTCTGGAAAAGGCTTTAAAGCCAAATACTTGCACTGGAAGACAACATGTCTCCTTCATTTAAATTATTTATGAGACTAATAATTTTGCATAAATGTTTCAACCTTCAATGCAATAAAAACTTGGTGAGAACAAGCTACCTCTGTCAGCTGTCTCATTCATTCGACACAACACTGAAAAACATCAAATGTACTCTTCACCGATTCCTGGGGAACTGAAAGTGACATATGATTATGTTTTAAAAATTCCCCGTGTACAATAAACTAATAAAGCTTGTAGTTGTAAGAATGGGTGGCCTGGGTGGGAGTGAAGTTCAAATATGTGTATGTGTGTGTGCATATGGGGGAGGGGGGCATATTACTCCGCAACCTCATTGTGTAATACGTCCTCCTCTAAAAACAATAGTCCACGAAACTATATTGTCATCAGATAATTACACGCACATGATAATTCACACCCACTTAAAACATATAATCTGCTTAATTCAAAGATATTTCAAGGCTGACATAAAAAAGCAGCTTTCATCAAAAATAATAAATAAGATCCGGTTGGACGGACAGGAAGCAAGGAGATACTCATGGCGCCCGACTAGAAAGAACCAACATTTGTCGGCTCCAAACTGGTGGCCTGTTCAGCGCTTCTGCACTAAAGGATACGCCTCCGATCGAAAATACACGGTAAGAAAAACCAGCAGCGATTCAAATGTCGGGTAAGAGAAATGATTTTCATTTTCTTCACGGAGAATATTTGGGCGGTCTACGGCCGCTGAGGCCCTCGAGGTCCCCAGGCAAGGAGAGCTCACAGAGTGCCTGAGTGTAAAATACTCTAGTGTGGAATGGCGGCACGAAGCAGGCAGGATAAGGGGCAGCTAGGCCCGCTGTAAACGGCTAAACGCTTCAGTCGGCCATTTACACGTTAATCTCAGCACGTCTACACCGTTCATGAATACCCTGTTTTTCTAAAAATAATATTTGTAACTGCTTCTTATTGTTAAACTACAAATGACTCTTTTTAGTGGTGGATGTTGAGTTTCAGTATCGTTTAGCATTAAATTGGTAGAGCTCCTAAGCTAACATGAAGCTAAGCTGTGAGTTGTTGAGTCTGGCCATCGTGTGCCAATGTCCCAGTATAACTTATGTCGACTGTTGTCATAGGTGACAATGGACGGAACATGATTTGCTTCTCCCACTGATTTTACATGTTCAAATATGAGAATGGAAATCAATTTTAAGAAACGCTCAACATGGTTAAAGTTAGCAGGAAGGACCACTGTCTACAAAACGAAAGGCAACGGATAATAGTCTTTAAGTAAACATCTTTGTATACGCAGTCACGCAAAGGAAAAAAGTTAAAATAATCATAAGCAAAGTCCTCGAAATAAAGCATCTAATTTATTTTTAAGAGGTTTTTTTAAAAATATAGTTTATATGGTATTCAACATTCCACAAGTATCTTTAGACTTCTGCGGCTCTGGTGCTGCAGGATATTTGCCAGTGTGAAGTGACAGCAATTATAAAGATAATAGTCAACTTATCAGCTTGCAAGGAAATCCACAAAAATTACTGAATTGCACCAGTTTATTGGCATTCAGAAGTCAGGGAAATAATGCCAACAAATACTACAAAGTAACATGGAACTGAGTACCTCAGGTTGGAGCTGTTCCTTTTTAATCTGGGTTTGTGCACATATAGCTACTATAGCTGTGGAAAGAAACAATTTGGATGCTGTATACTGCCCAAACAACATGTAAGATCAAAAGCATAAATGAATAAATACATAGAGGGGAGTATTAGAACAGCAATAGCATAAACATCTTCCTCATCTGTTCCTCTGAGCATAAATGGGAGAGAAAAGTAGTTATTTCCTGTGTCAGAATAATTTATATGGACCTCAGCAAGAGTTTTATTCTGAATAAGAAACACCCAACTTGATTATACATGTTGCCATCAACCAAAATCTGTATCATGTACCAATGAAAACGCTAAGAGAAGAGTGGATTTATTAAAGGGGTTTAAACTAAACATCCCCTTAGAAAATTTTCCTGGGGGGGGGGGGGGGGGGGAAACAGTGCTTTGAATCTGTAGCTACTTACTTACTTTTTGTCTAAAAGATCAA
>JBBBVT010000014.1:14061763-14077325 GCA_037177035.1 Craterocephalus eyresii
CCATAGGTGTCCAGTACACTTCAGTTTACATCACAATTAAGGCCCCACTTGCAAAAAAGTGGACTTCTCCTTTAATGTCAGATGAAACTACAGTTTGTTTGTGCAACAAATGTTGGCATATAACATCATATTTACCCAACAACTCACTACAACACCTCATGGCTCACCATATTCTTACCCTGTGATATCTTTATAAGAACAATGTAGAAATTGTTAATGTTATCAGCCCATTTTCCTCTAAGACTTGTTTGATGACGGTGTGGTTCATGTTCAGTGACTTTGATATATAAAACTCAGTCCCATACCAGATTACAGTATTAGGATTTGCACAATGAGGATGATGTGATTAACCTTTCCCATGAGATGAGCCTTTCTGAGTGTTGTACAGGTCAACAGGAAACCACTGTAATCTAATGTTATCAAATGGGCTGCTTCAAGATGCTCACACATTTTAATTAGTCTTGAAAAGAAAGCAAAATACTATTTTTTCAGAAAGAAAATCAAGCTTGAACTTAGGAATATAGCAAAATATTTGAATGTTTTTGAATTCCCTTTTAACCTTTGCACTTTTTTATATACTAACTAGTTGATTTACCTTTATGTACTTTTTTTACTGTGACTTAAGTATGGAAAATACATACATATTGATCTCCACAAAACACACAGTTCTAGAATAAATATTGTTTTAACAATTGATCTATGAGCAGTGTAACATACAATCCAATGTATCACAATAATAGTGCTTTAATTTATGTTTTTTTGGAGTTTAAGTGTAGGAAAATGAGAGTTGATCCAGCAGAGGTTTAGGGACCCAAAGAGATTTTACCTCTGTTGACTTTCTTTGACATTTATTTTCTAAAAGTGATGCATATCTCAATATGTTATGCCCTTTACCATCTTCCCGCTATAGTCAGCAGCTGTTTTGCAATTGGAAAATTTAAATACTTTATTAGCATAAAGCAGGTGAGTGTCATAAAAAGATTGGTGTTTTCAAGTAATTATTTCCCCAGTTTATAACGCAGATAAAACATGACAATAAGCAAGATTGGTGGAGGTCAAGTCCAAGTCCAGAGACAATTCTCTGAGAGACTTGGTACTAAAACAGCTGGAGATGCAAATAAAAACTAATATTGGGAATCACTGGTTTGATCACGATATGATATGATATCGATCCAGTGATACAGCAATTTGATGTTTGGCGATATCTCAAATTCAGTCATCATATGATTTAGATTCGATTTGATCTAGCATCCACCGATCAATATGAAGCAATATAAAACAATATCTTGAGTGATTGATCACAATGATGTCCGTTCATCACAAAAAGCAACTATATCATCATTAAACCTGTCTTTATTTTCGAGCTCTGGTGTTAAAATTCAGTTTAAAAGAAAATATTTTCCAAATAAAAGTGCGTTTGATAACTGGTTACTCTATCTTGGCCGATGTTAGGATTTTGGATATATATCATTGACTCATTGGCCATATTATCGATGTAGATCGACGTATTGTCCACCCTCTTTAAGACTCTTAAAATTTGGTTAAATTTTTTTACTGCAGCAACTTACACAAAATGTGGCATTTGTAGAAAAAAGATCTTTCCAGCATCCTCAAAATTCAGCATCATGTTTGCAAATGAATATCTAACCAAACCATGTGTGTTACGGAACAAAAGAAGTTTTCCGAAACAAGGCCACTTAGTGTCCAACACAATTGTTTTCAAGAACTAAGTTAACTGTAAAGGGCAGTTGAACTAACTTGAAAGCAGAGGAAATACTTTCTGTTGTCGTCTGTATCAAAGCGCTGTGATAAATGGAAAAACACTGATTTAAATTAGTGTTATCGGCACTTTTTAGTTGTGTAATGTCTTTTCTCTCTCTCTGTCTGTCTCTCTCTCTCTCTCTTTCTCTCTCTCTTTCTTTTTTAATCTCCAGGCCGCGGGTCGCTGTCTGATGAACATGGCGGTGTTGTATCTGTTTTGGCCAAACAGGCTGCAGCTCTCACAAGAGACCCAACAGACACCCCGACTGTGTGCCTGGAGTCTGAATCAGGGTGATTATCTCCACCTTTTGTCTCACAGACTTTTTATTTCTACCTCTATCATTCCTTTTCTCTCAATTTAAAGCATGTCTGTGTATTTTGATTAATGTAAGGGGAGATTAATAACTCCAGAGGAAATCGTGTTCCACTAGAGATCCAGAATCCAGGAGCAGGCCTCCATTGTTTGAAACTTAAGTTGCAGAGTGAGCAATGATTAATTGTCTCCCAACAACAAAAAGGATCCTGTTGAAACTTCAGCCTGGACCTTTTGGTGTGTGTGTCTTTTTTGTCCCACATCCCCAAGACATGCACGTGAAGGTAACTGTTGATTATAAGTTATACAAGTGTGAGAAGACATCTCTGATGGGATGGCAAACTACCCAAGACATTGTTTGCCTTTTCTCTAAAAGCAGCTGGCTGAGACTCAACTCCCACGACCCTGAGTACGATGAGGCTGGATGGTTGTATTCAGCTACTCTAGGATTTTATTTTTGTGGCTCTACTGCCACCTTCTGGACATAAATATGACATCTGCTTCACTAGACTTAGTGGCATGAGCTCTTAAAGTATTGGTTCCCAAACTTTTTCTGTTGAGCCCCCCTTTCATCAACAACAATCAAGTCAATCTCCCCCCATCACACCCGATGTATACACAGAAACATGGGAAAAGACATGCCATAAAGCAGTCTTTAGTTTATCTGCTAATACATGGTTAACTTTAGTTTAAAACCTTGTCAGAGTCAAAGGGAATTCTCATTTTTCCTCTGCTATAGTGTTTAAAACCAGGAAACTGAGTTTAGCTTCAGTAGAAAGTTTCTGCCATGACAGCTGAGAAGTTTATTTCTAAAATAATCATCATCCTTTCTATGGATGAAAAATCCCAAAGTGAGACATACAGCCCACTGTGATCTCTCTTTATTACCCATCATGGACCAAAACCATTACCTGATCAAGCTCAGGGACAGATATGCCTTGTCATAATTTATCATTTTTATTTATTATCTCTTTTTTGGTAGTTGAAATCTCTGCTGTTGATTGATAATTGTTTTGCCCATTAGTAGGCCTGCTTTTAAAAAATGTGTCCATGTTTTGCTGGCAGTGCAAAGTTATTCAACCTTGCTGCGCCCCCCCCTGTCATATTCCTGGGCCCCCCTTAGGGGTCCCGCCCCCCAGTTTGGGAACCACTAAAGTATTTCAAGTCATTTCAAATGATAAAATCTTGGAAGGATTGTATACAAGCAGTGGAGAGGGTTGCTGCTTTCTCCACACTATCAGGGTGACGGCATGCGCCAACAGGCTTTAAATTGCCACATTTAGAATGAATGTGATAGGGTTCATCCTGCACCGAGATGATGAATTATGTTTTTAACCATAGTCTTTATGTTCTTTCTTTAAATGCTGTGTTTGCCCTTAAATTAGTGTTTAAAGTTGGGATCATCATTCTTTCTCAAAGTCACAACAGTCACAGTGAGCAATGTCACCATGATTTTGCAAAAGTGGAAATGATTGTCTAGATGTTAGCGAGCAGCTTATTGTATGATAGTCACACAAGACTGACAGGTTGAGGTTTTCCAGTCAAAGGCTAACACGTGTGTATCAAAAACCATAACCCTGCAGAGTTATTACTTTATGAATGATGAATATGAGTATCTTTCTGTTTATTCGTTTTGTAGGAACATCCTGGTAAGGAGCCACGGCACCATCACAGTAGCAGTTCACAAAATTGCATCTTGAGGACGGCAGGGAGAAGTTTCATGTTTGTTTTGTAAACAAAATGTAAATGTGAACAGATTTCATATGGTTACACAATCCAAACACGTCGGAGTAAAAACTTGATTTTCAACAATGATTTGCTGTGTTTTCCATATATTCTGACTACATATTTAAACAGGAGAACACTTGCAGACTTTGTGCAATGCAGTTATATTGATGTCATGTACAGAGCATCTTCTGTGTCATGTAATATGCAGTCACATCAATGCTTTCTTAATGTCCTTGTTCTAAACCCAATCTCTAGCAATGAATCCCAGAATAACAAACCTTAATAAACTTTAACTTGACTTTGAGATGCCCTCTTATGTGTTAAGTATTTATTATTTTCTCCTTTCGTCGTTGTTACATGGTTAACCAATTCATATTCTTTGGAAGCAAGGCAGTATTACTACTTAGATGGAAAACTAGTTCCAGATTTGGCAATCAGAGCGCAGTTTGTCTCCACCTTTCTCCTGTGCATATATAGTCACTGGGAGCAGGTAACAGAAGGTTGCCAGAAATGCCAATTCCACTTTATCTCGATTAAAGACATCGCAGGTATTTTGGATGAAAAAATAAACACGAATCCTGCATGTGCAGTGCGGTGGCTCCGACGTTTTGACCGCAGAGGTTGTTTTTCTTCCCACCCTCCGAGCTCCCAGACGGGGTTCGCTGCTACGTCTCAAGTCACGTGGCTCTCTCTCTTCGGCCAAGGCTTTTGCACTCTGCGGCTCTTCGGCTCAGCCAGCGATGCTGAAGCTGAGATGTGAGATGCAACCCAGCGGGTCACGCGCGTAGAGAGGCAAAGTTATGGCACGGTCATCCTCAAAGAAAAGGGTCCAGCAGCAATTTCTCGCCAAGTCCCGCACCGGTAACGCGCACGCCTTGCAGAGACGCACAGTCCGGCAGCGAGGTAACCAAATACCCGTCAAATCAAACTAGTTCCACGTCTGATTTATTTTTAAATAGATCATAAAGTTGACGACGGTGGAAAAACACAACAGGTATGTGCTACTCTTATTACTTCATTTTTTTAACGCAATGCAGTGTATGTAAACATTTTAAACACCCAGGCTACTCCAAACAGCTCATCCCGTCTAAAGTTGTTTTTCTTAATAACTTTTTAAAGCGATTGCGTCAGTTTCTCTCTTTTCCTTTAGGGCATAATATCATCTACAAACAAATTTAGAGTGTCAGTCAGTCTGAGCGTCTTTTTTCTCGCCTTGTCAGCAGTGTTGAATTGAACGAGGGGCGCAATGCAACAGGCCTGCCAAGTGAAGATAAGAACTGCTTCTCAGCTACACACCGTAAGTACACCCTGTTTTTTTCTCCTCACTTTAATGCAGTTTTGTGTATACCGCCGAGGACTAACCCTACAGCTTACACTATAACACTGCTTTTACTACTTAAGCTCACAATTCCTCAGGACTGATGTAAAGGTGTTCTCGGAACTCCATGCGGCTTGTTGGAGGTTTATTTGGATGGATGTGAGGGCAGAGTATGTTAGACAATTGCACACGCAAAAACTAACAAAAAATGGAAAAACAGGACGAGTGGCCCTTTCTCGAGCAAGAAATGAGTGGTGCAGCTTACAAAGTTGGATCATTGTAAAGAAATGGTTAAGCCATGAATGCATAATCTGCACAAAAGAAGGATCCTGGCGGGGCTAAATCACGCATAGATTCTCATATTCCTACAATGTAAGTAAATGAGTACATTTTGTCATTGAACAAAATGGTCAACTTTGGATTAAAGCAATGACTTGTTCCCCTCTGTTGATCACCATGAGAGTTTGAATGTCGACGTTTAATCTCTACTTATTGTTAAACTATCAGAAAGCTGATTTATAGTCTTGGTTCCATCTAACAGGCTACACATGATAACAGCAATGTTGCATTTGTGGACAATGAAGACCAATCTTTGGGCATAGTGGGTTCTACACTGTATCCGATTAATCCATTAGACAGACATCAGCAGATTTGATAAAAGAACTCTCATCTCTGTTTTTCAAACTGTGACTCACTGCAGCTCTGAATGTTTTTTGCTGCGTTTGAGTAAAATGTGGAACTATTTTGGAGCTTGTTTGACCCACTTTTAAACAGGTTTCTCAGTTTCTTGTCTTAGCTGTAAGCCGTTAAGGACCACCCACTCAATGAACAAAGCTCTGTCAATATTCTAATCATGCGTTTGGTCTGCATTTCATCTGTAGTGCTTGAGCAGAGTTTGGTCTCATGCTGACAGTTCTTATCAAAATGTTGGCATGTGTGGTCAGGCTAACCACAGAATCTTGTCACTGTTTACATTCTTGCATGTAAACAAGGGTAATGTTGTGTTGTAGAATAATACAAATGGGTTGGATGTATAAAAACAGACAGTCTTAAAACTCGTAGAACCTGGTGAGCAGGTGTCAGCACTTCTTCACTCTACTTTAGACATGGTAATTATCCATGCATCTGTCTAACTTGATCTGTTGTTTTAATTCTCTTCCCTGTTGTTTAAGTGACAGTGGTGTACTTGTGATTATAAAAGAAGTATCTTAACTTGTCAGAGCAAGTGAATAATGTATGCTGAACCTTTTCTCTGGTTTAGTTTTCATGTCAGATTGTAATCATGCTGTAAGAAGTTTGCAAAATACAAAAGTGCATTTAACTTGACACTAAGAAGAACTGCATTTAGTTCTGATATTGTCAACAAAAATCACTTTAATCACTGATCCCATCCGCAATTCGCATTTTCATCTGGGATAAAGTACCTTTCATTTAATTCAATCAAAGTGTGATTTAACATTAGATTAGATTAAACACAGAAGAAGTATGTGGAAATAAGTTTTCACACAGGTTGTGTCATCATGGTTGTGCTAAATAAATGCATGTGATTATCTTACCATAAGCAAAGTTGATACACTTGAATAAAACTTTTTAAAATCCTAAACCATTTTTGAATCCACCATTTTCTTTGAGACAGGTTATTCAAGACAGTTTCCAATCTCTCCATAAGTGGACAAACCAGCAAAAAATTGTCTCCAAGTCAGACTCGACAGGCATAAGTTAACACGTTACATTGTAAAGTTTATGGCAATACAACTAAAATGCTAATCAGCACACTTGGCAAAAACCAAACAAAACAAATCTGAATAAAAGCCTGTTACCAGCTGTCAATTACGGTGTTGCAAACATGATGATTTGGACTTGTTTGGCAACCACAGTCACATTTGAAGCCAACAGCTAAAGCTTGTCTGAAATTGAATCAAGCAGCAGGACAATGATCTCAAACACAGCGACAAATGTACATCAGATTGGTGATAAGGAAAATAATCAAGGTGTTGCAGCAGCCCAGTCAAAGTCCAGCCCTCAACCCAATTGAAAAACTTTGTGGGGACCTGAAAGAGATCTGTGGATGCCGTTGAATTTAAATGAACTGAAGCACAAAATGTCTCTGCAACAATGCGATGGATGGATAATGCCAGAAAAAGTAACTTTAAGTTAAAATAGTTGTGAAATGCAGCCCGGTGGTGTACCTCAAGGCTCAATTTTAGGGACTGCTCTTTTCAATCTAAATTACTGAGTTGCACCACTCAGTAATGCATCAGTAATATTACTGATGCATTTTTACATTTTTATACAAAATACATCATGCAAACACTGTTAACATGGTCTTTTTTTCATATTCCTTCGGCATATGATCCTTTTCAGCCACATTTGTTCATTTTCACATTCATACCTAATCCCAATAGAAAGGGCATGCTTTTTTCAGACAAAAATAAAGTCCTTACTGTTGTCCACCCAAAGCACCCATACTGAGTAAATGGCTTCTTTTAAATACCTACATGTTTTGATTCATATACATTTTTCTTTCAAGGTCCATATAGATCATCTTGTAAAGACAATTGAACTGAAACCGAGGCTCTTCTTTCAGAACACATTTGTTATTCATTTAACACCAGAAAACACTTTCTTGTTGACACCTTCTTACTTATTGGCTATGGTGAAATTGTTTACCTTAACGCTTTTGTAAGCTGTCTCCAGATGTTAGACACTGTTTATCACAGAGCACTAAGGTTCACTGCAGGCTGTAAATCCCTCACTCACTTTTGTACTTTGTACTCTCTGGTTAGTTGCCCATCATCATCCAAATATGCAGATGTTTTACATTTGTACTCCATTTGTGTAGGTACTGTATTTCCTTCCTGCATGTCACACAAAGAGACCACCCAGGACTTTGTCACTATACCATTCACAAAGCTTAGCAAAAAGGCATTTTCCTGCCCTGGCCCATGGTACAAAAGGAAGTTGATCCAGCTTGTTCACACAAAGGATTTTTTTTTCTTATTCTGGACAATGGAAAACCATCTTTGGATTATTCTTTTTATTATTTGAATTCAACTTTTTTTCTAGTTTTATTAGTACTTTTACCTTAAAATTCTATTTATTCAACTGATAATTATATCTGTTCAAAACAGATCTCTTAACTAAAGAATAATACAATTGTAAAAATTTGTACAAATACAAAACATCAATTGGTATTCTCAAAGGGGAGAAAAAAAAAATCAAGCAGACAATTTTCCATATTTTTTTTCCTGTTTTATTATCTTCATCATTAAGCCTGGAATTTATTCTGTGGAACAGAAGTTTAGATCCACAAAACATTAAAAACTGAAGTTGTACACCCCTATACATGGTATATATTATCCATGGTTAATTCTTTTGCTTTAATAATGCCTAAAAATGGCAAAAGGAGGTGGTACCAGTTGCTTCACAGTATCCAGCGGTGGTACTAATTGTTGTTTAATATGTCTGACTTCACTTAATGTTGCTTTCTTATGTTTTTTAGATATAAAGCTGATCTGGCTGCAGCAATAGTTACAAGTGTCCTTTGCCCAACCTGAGAATGAGACTAAGAAAATAAGACTGTCGAGTCTTCTCTTCACCTGCCGTGCCTTCAGGATAATAACCACAACTGCATTTCAGGTAATTCCAGATGCTCTTCAAGAGGAAGAGCTTTAAACTCACAGAGGGGTTGAACAAAACATCCAAGTTAATTCCAGCCAACAAAATGTTTTATAATGTAAACTAATGATTCAGAGCAGCTGGAGAGTAAGGACTCCTTTCTATTTTTATTTATTGTAGTGATATAAAATCCATCACCTTTATGATATTCTATTTCTGTCTGCAATTCCCAATTTGAGGCTATTAAATGCACAGATTTCAGTAAAACTGTCTTTCTCTAAATATTTGATAATTGAAATTCACAGAAGAATAATAAATTCCCTGATTTTCCAGCCATACTCGTAACATGCTGATGCTAATCTCCAAATCTTAGATTAATTTGTTTCCACAACTTAAGTGTGACTTTGTGTGTGTGTTTGGCCTGATGTGTTTTTCTGAGGTAAAGCACTCTGAGATCACTCTGAACCTTGTCCAAACTAGTTAAGCAAGATGCATGTACTGTACAGTAAGTGAAAGGTTACGGAGTTCATGTTGTCATACAGAAACTCACTAAGCAAATTTCATACAAAAAAAAACAAAAAGATGGTAACTTTGAAGATAATCATTTAATTTTCTCACTCAGCCTGCAACAGCTTCATTGTTACCAGAACAAACCGTCAACAGACTGTTGACCACTTATGAAACATGATGGTTGGCTTTGAGCACAGATGGAGGAAGCACGTATGGTTGCGTTCTAGCGCAAAAAATTGCCACATTTAGACAAGTTGCAGACAAGTTGTCTTATTTAAAGGAAAACTTCACCCTCAGAATGATGTGCCTTCATTTTCTACTCACCCTCATGCTGATTAAAACTCTGGAACACTTTTTTGATATTAATCATGCAGCCGGAGATGTGGGGAGGTTTTCGTTCTCCATCAATTCCGTTACAGTGATGTGGAACGACAACCGAGCAAAAAGGTCCATAAAAGTCCACAAAAACTTGGCAATATTCCTCAATACTGCTCGTTCAATGTAATTCCAAGTGTCCTCAGTGGGTAGCATCCATCATTTCCCGGAAAGGACATCATTTGGTATATTTTTATAAGCTGAATTGCAGCACATTGCATTTACCCGTTGTGCATACACGAGACCACAGCAGACTGGGGGTAGCGCTTTCTGCGCATTCTCAGCCTATGGCTACTATAGGGACCCCTTAGGGGTCCCGCCCCCCCAGTTTGGGAACCACTGCTTTAAGTGAAGGTATTTTCCAATCATATGGTAGAGATGCATTCTTGACTTCTGTGAAAGACTTTCTGCTGCTAAGTTTAGCAGCTAGCTCTAGACTGAGTGAGGTGTGTCAAGCACTGTGTAGAATCTTGCAGCCAGAGGTCGCTACCCTCTTGTCTCATCCGCAGCGGGTGGACATTTGGTGATAAAAGAAATTTGTTAAATTGCTGATTTTTAATTTTTTTTTATGTTTGTGCCTCCAAAACATCCTTGGAGTTCAATTCCAAAACTTAGGAACCCCATTTCACAAAACAGACAAAAGAATGTATGTCATTCATGCTTTTCTGAAGCAACGACTGTAACTACAAGTAAACTGCTAAGCTGTACATCAACTTAGAGGAACTTCAACCTGTTTCTCTGAACAGAACGGCTTCATTTCAGGGATGTTGGCGGGGTTTCTCACATTAGGTGCTCACTTCAGGCCCTTTGACAACATTTCTGATACACTAAGGATCAAATTTGTATTTCTAAAAAGTTAGTTTTGCGTTAGGAAGAGACTGGATGAACAAATGTTTCCACATCTGTATTTTGCTTTGTTAGCTATTTTATGGTCATTACTCAAAAAACGCAAAATGGATGGCAGAAAATGCATTGTTCTATGAAAAGTGCGTACTTTTTATTAACAAAAAAATGTAGCATTGCCCCTCTGTTCACTAAACATTTCTGGGTAAAAGGACATTGATATATTGCTTATGAATAATACATTAGATGCAGCATTTGACACCCTTTTTTTTCTCCAGTAAACAAAAACAAATTTTGTTGCTTTTTGTTATTTTATCGTGATGACTTTGCAGTAGACAGATATGTGGCTTTATTGCACTGGTGCTCCTTTTTTTTTGTCAGTGTGTAAATCATTGTAGCCCTAAGCACATGTCTGTTTGCGTGTGTGTGTGTGTACAAGACAGGACTTTTAAGTTGATGTTGAAACTTTGACTTTCATCTTTGCAGCTCCAGGACTCCTGTTGGGCCAGAGACAAAACCTTTGGTCGCACTGCTACTATTGATTATTGATAGCACTGCAGCTCTATGGAAATTACAAAATGCCCCTTTGTTTTTTTTCTGTGCGATAAACTGAATCCACTGCTCAGACATGTTTTGAAATCTTATTGTCTTCACACTCTGACTAGATTAGTGTGACATCTGCAAAACAGAAGTGCTTCCTCCTACTGTCCAAAGACATGCAGTTTAGGTTGATTGGTCCTTACGGGGATCCACCTTTGTAACCTTAGCAATAATAAACTATATTGTATGTGTGTCTTTAATTTAAAGATTTACATACTTTGATTTTACTGCCAAGGCCTGAATGATACTCAAACCAGCTCTTTAAACAGAGCAGACATTATCAGTTCATGTCTGACAGGAAATCCCTTCTAATTTATGACGCTCAATATTAAATCTAAGTCCAATATGGATGACTTTTGAAGAATATCATCCATAAATTAACCATCTTAATTCCTAAAAGTAGACTAGATCAAAAAGTGAAAGTTGCAAACAGAAAATACTGGTCTTTGTGTGCAGTAAGATGAAGAAAATACCATGAACCAGTCCACAATCGCTCATACCCTCAGAGAAAATACACTTACACACTCTCTGAAGACAATGTGCTAACACCACATTGGAGGGGAAATACTTTCTCTGCACTACACTGGCCCAATTCATTCCACCTTTAATCCGCTCTGTGCTTCCTGTCTAATTTAGTACTTGCTTCTTATACACGTCTAAGTTAAGCCTAGTTAGCAATGTGGGCGACAGGAGGCCAGCGATGAACGCAGTTTTGACCACAGCTACATTTCCTTAAGGGTGACATTGCTTTCTAGCAAATGAGACCAAGTCAATGCTCCCCACATGTCCTCAGCCTGGTTAAGAAGTGAAAGTTTGATAAGCATTTTTTTAGACTATGTTATCAAATTTACTGTAAAGTGAAATCATTGTGTAGTAGAACTAAGCGGGAAACTCAAGACGTGGAATAGTAAAATTCAGATCAACTGAACCAAAGAAAACTAACGCAGCTTTCTTGTCAGGCATGTTGAGAGTTTACAGTAACTCTGATTGATAATCATGTTAAGGACACGTTCAGGTATATTCAGCAGATGTGGCAATCCCAGTAAAGGATGAGAATAGAAAATATACAGAGAAGCTGCATATTCCTCTGTGGGGCTTTTTTGGATTACAAACATCCCTGTGCTCATTTCTGTGCATGAAGCTTCATCCTTTTAGCCGTTCACTGCTGTGTTTCCGGAGAGCTTATTGTTAGTGTTTGATCTGATGTCACATTGTTTTATTCTACAGATGCAGCAGAATAATGGTGGCTAAGTCTAGCTTTTACAAATAGACAACAAAATCTGTTTATTTGGTCTCATGAACTGCACATGCATCTTTGAGATGTGGAGGGGCATGGTCACATGTAAGATTTCTTTAAACAGTTATTGCTGAATCAGCACATGTTTATCAGCACACAAATGTTGCATCATTTTTGGACTTTAATGCCACCTGACTTTAGAGCTCTGCAAAAGATCTTTTGAGGAGAACAGAACATATGACACAAGAGCAGAATCCCAGGGAATGTAAACAATCTATAGCAGTGATAAAATGTTGCGGAGGGAAGGATCAGCTGATTTAAAAGCCTAAGATGCGCTGCAAGGCTCCCCGTGAAGCTCATTAAAAAGTTCCAACATCTTTCTCTATGCTCCATCTTTCCCAGGAGCTGTCATAGTCTAGCATTTGTGTAAATGAAGAGTACTTTTGCTGAATGCTATAAATCCATTTTAATAGTTTTCAGGAAATTACATTTTATGCCTAGACCGAAAAAGCTATTCAAGGATCATTTTATCCTGTTAAAATGATTGTTAGCTTAGTCTGAACATGTTGAACAATGAATATTAAATCAAAAAACAATACAGAAAAAAATCCTTTAGTTAATACTTCATTTTCCCAGTAGGCTACATTTGAGGCAAGCAAAATTAGCATGATAATCTAGTTTTTTATTACTTTTGAGGGGGAAGAAGACTCTTCAAATATTCTCATTCTCATCTGGAATGATTTCCAGTGTTTTTTGTAAATGTGTGAGACGATTCATGCTAATGAATAAATATACAAGGCCTGGTACGTTTTATTTTAACAAAACTCATTATAAATCACACAAGTCAAAGTCTTGGGAGGAGGACCGTGGAGAAATGTGTTGCAAGAAGTGGTCAAATTAATTCAATGTCACACCTGACCTGCTTCACCTGTTGGGAGTCGGGTTACAGTACAGCTGGCTCACAACGCAGCCACCAGGAGGTTGCTTATAAATCACTTCAAAACAGGAGTACAGTTTCATTTCACATAGCATCAGTCGTAGCTAATGTTTCAGGACTTGCATTTATTCCATATATAAGCACAAATATTTGAGCACACACCATACCAGAAAAATATGGGTTGGCATTTAGTAATCAATGCTCTAAGTAATCAGATCCTCTTCATGTCCTTTTGCTCTCTGCAGTACAGACTTTTGATTTGAACTGTTTTCATCATCACTGTATTTACTTGCAGGACTAGCTCTGATTTCTGGAGCAGTCTTGTGTAATCTGTGTAGCCTGTATGGAGGATGGATTTAAAGTTCACATAAATTGACGGGCAAAGTGGGACTTGCTCACATGTGCTGCCTTTATGGGAGACGCTCGCCTCAAAAAGCAAGATCTCCTCTGATTGGTCAGATCTAGTGGTCTGATTAGACACCGCCTACCATTCTGCACCAGTCCAGCTAAAAGACAAAATTAAGAAGGAAAAAAAAGTATTTCATCGGATTCACTTGTTGGACAATTTAAAACTGTGTGAACAAACAAGAACAATGGGCTAAAATAGAGACTTTAAATCTGAATTAAACTTTTCTCATCAAAACTTTTCTAGTGAAAATTAATCTTAATTTACGCTGGTAGATTCTTTTTTAATCTACATTGTTTAAACCAGCACTTTCCTGCTAGAGCTCTTCTTCCTTCCTTCATTCCTGCTGTATCACTACCACATGCTTTTAGATGGTGTGAAGCTATCAAGGAATGTGTGCATTATGTCATTCAGTTGCAGCACAATGAAGAACCCCTTCTGGTGAGAAGCTCAGGCAAAGTCAAATAGTCTTTGTTCAGCACTTAGATAATCTTTGATCTTGATGATTAATGATATTCACTGGCCTTTTGTACAGGCAGGAGAAACAAACAAAACAGCAACAATAACATAGCACTGGCAGTAGTCCAAATCTTTGCCTTATCGTTGTCAAAAACTGAAAGTATATTCATTAACTAGCAACATTTTTGGTAAATAAACATCTTTTTATTCTTCTTGAATACAATCTGATTGATTTTAAGAAGCGTTATCAAACTGCTGCCCTTCAGTCAAGGCAAAGACAATAACACAAAAAGCACAACCAAAGTAAATCAGTCATGTTATTATGACTGAGTGATGTGAAAACGGTGGAGAGGGCCTCCTTGAACCATGTGATGAGTCTGTTATGGCTTTTAAGTTTTTCTCTGTAAAGTTATTCAGATCACTCATTGCACCCGCTGGTTGGAACATCTGCCAAATGAAACAGACTCATAGTTAAAACATCATCAGTCAAAGAGATACACACGATTAAATATTTGCTTTTCATGTGATACGAACTTGTTCAATGTGAACACTGCTTAGACATTCAGTCCAGTGCAGTTGCTGTAATACGGGCAAAAGAGGTGGAAAAGTAAGCTGACTGACTTACCGAGGCGAAACAGTTTTATCAACTTTTGTCATTTACCTGCAGATGTTCATTTTGTACTAAAGCATAATTATTTTAGATTTATATGAAATATTTGACTTAATCCTCTGCATTGTGTGACAAATCCAACTTTGTTTCTTTCTTTTTAACTCAAAGTGAAACAAGAGCCATCATGAATCTGTTCAGGAGGGATGCCATGACCTCAAAAAAGGAAAAGAAAGACATCCAGTACGAGGATCCTCCAGATGGAGGCTGGGGCTGGATGGTTGTGCTTCACTGTTTCCTGGTTAGTGGACCTTCGTCATTAATGATCCATTATTTTCCACTGAATGTTTTATTTTAGTTAAATTTTAGGATTCACTAAGATTCATAACTTGTTCCTCTGAGGTATCCATATGATCTGTGACAGCTATGTGAGTCGTGCACATGTTAAATGAGCTGCTAGTGTTCTCTGAACATATTGTATCCATTTATCAGATACTTTGCACTTAAAACATGAGAAAATCAGGCCCTATCTGACTCACTGGACCACCTATCTTTTGTTAAAGGCCACAATTATTTCCCACTACTTTAATGCTCCACTGCTATTCACAAATGGTCCAGTATGAAGATGGACAGCTTGGCAGTGACTTAATTTTCTGATTTAGATTTTTTTTAAAATCAGATTTGTCCTTTTAAAAGACTGTATATGACTTTAACCCTCAGGGCACCTTTGGTGCCAAACAGGTACCCTTCTGAATATTTAGTGAAATATCTTTAATTTAAATGATAATTTTATGAAACTTGACCAGGTTTTGGCTTTTATCATTATGTTTATAATTCTACAATCCATTTC
>JBBBVT010000014.1:14091600-14101724 GCA_037177035.1 Craterocephalus eyresii
CTGGGCTTCCCTGCTTAGGCTGCTGCCCCCGCGACCCGACCCCGGATAAGCGGAAGAGGACGGTACGGACGGTATATTTAGCCTGTACTTTCTGCTACCTCCCATCTCACATGTTTTTGGAAAGTGTTTAAGATTGTGTCAAAGCTTTTACCAGGTGATACATTAGGATAAGCCTGAGGTACTTTTGTTATTTTCTAGGTTTTGCACAGTTAAACGACTGTGTGTAGGTGTGTATGTGTGTGTGTGTGTGTGTGTGTTTGTGTATGTGTTTGATTTGTGCAGTGCAAGAATGCAAGCAAATCATTGTGGAACAGCTTGATGACAGAAGATCTGTGCTGCAGGTCATATATGAATACCTTCAGGCTTAATTTGTGTTTTCTGCCCCACAGGTTGATCTGGTTGGCTCAGATAAACTGAATAACTCTATGGGCTTCTCCATGTTCTTTGTTGGCTTGGGCTGCCTCACAGGGCCTCCTTTGGCAGGTGAGTGAGTCACTTCTTGGAAAACCTTCAAGACTTCCATGTGCTGACCCACTTTTTGAAATGTACAGAAACCCTTTTATATGTTTTCCATGTGTATTTGATGATAACCATGACATCTGAGAATTTTTCCATATGTGTGTTGGTTCATAATTCCTTTAGACAGGCAGTGAATACGTGTGTGTGTGTGCGGGGTGGCGGCGCTTGACAGACTTCTTTATGAACATAGAGTGTTGAGGTGTGTTTGAGAACATATTTTCAGCGGGCCCTGAATTCCCTGTAATGCCTCAAAGATCAGCCTGTCAGTACTTAAGCAACAGCTGTCAAGCATGAAAACTAAACCATACAGGAAAAGAACCACCTATAGTTTGTGCTGGCCTCAGTTCTTCCTGGAAATTTGAGTTTTCTGTAAAAAAATCCACACAGAAGTCACTGGGACTTCTTCTCTGAAAGCAAGGCAGATCAATCCTTTAGAATAACAGTCGTGTGTCACGATCTTGGGGGTTTGGTTGTTTTATTAAATGCATTCATGACTCATACGGCAGGATAGTGTTGTGTGGCTGACTTGACCGGCCGGATCGAGTCAGATCAAGAAATTTTCACTTTCATTGCGGTAAAAGTGGGGCAGATTAATAATGCAATGATGCAATGACCTGCGATCTTATGTAAAAAACAGAAAAAAAAGCCACGCTAGTTTTCCAGGACAAATAAAATCAGCTTTCAATTGCATATTTAGCCTGTATCTGATAGCGGACGGGTTGCGAAAAGTGGTTCAGTTTTGCAGGGAGGCCAAGATTATTTTACACCTCCAGACCCGCGAGTGGGGAAAAAAACAACAAACCACATCACTACTGCAGGAGGTTTGCAGCTGAATCAAATAAAGAGATGAAATAAAATGCAGGCTGCAAGTGTCACAGATTTTTTAAACATCTGTTTTTATTTTCTATTTAAAAAAAAAAGTCCTACATGTAAACTGTGGGATGATGCAGAAGGCGTTTAATGTTTGCATATATGCTGATGGCGAGTCCATCAGCACCACATAGCCACGCCTGCATCTTCCACGGAGCCAAAGAACATAATATAGTCCCAATGTGATCTCTGGTGTTAGTGTGTTATTTCTGTTCATCAGTGTTGTTCGTTGATTCAGTTTCATGGAAAATCGGCAGCACCCATCAGTGGATTTCCTCTTTGGTTACTCTAATCACTCTGTTAGTACTCCTCCTGACTACTACTAACTATTTCCAAGTATGGTAGCTAGTTTTAGCACTAAAAATGCTTTGTGAAATATTCTTATGCAACAAATTTACGAGTCCTAAAGTTAGGACTGACACGACCAGCCGGATAGGAGCTACTTTTAGCTCTAAGATTCTTTGAGAATACGGGCTCTGATCTAGTAATGCATTCAGGACTTACACAGTATGTCCTCCTAAGAGCCACCCTTCCTTTCCTTGAACAACCATGGTACTTCTAGGAAAATTACTCATATCTCCTCATGCCATAACTGGAGTCAGTTAAAACAGGAGGGGGGCTTGAATCTGCCCATTTGGTCTCTACCCGCTGTGTTAAGCAGTCCCCTCAAAGGAACTTGTCGGGGTTGAAACATGACCAATGGTCCTGTTTTGGGTGGAACAGAAATAACTTGGGGTTCTGTTTACTGTCCCTGCTTTTTCGGTGACCATAGGGCTTTCCTCAGGGTGCGCAGTCAGACAATATTTCTAATCTTTAATTCTTCTACCTGTGGGATCAAACTCTCAGTTTCATGTCAGGATCTGATCAATTCTAAACTCATCTCAATGACTTTATTGCACAGAAATGTTTACGTTAACTTTACAAAAAGCTGGATTCTTTTGTGATATTTACAAAATTGCAATTCGTATAATCAGACTTGAAGCTATATCTAACCCTAAGGTTGTTATTCAGTGCCAGAACATGAGGTTTGGGGTGAAGATATTCATGTGTCAGATGTACAGTGACCAAAGAACACATCCAGCAGCTCAAAGGAACAACTGAAAAAGGAAAGATGGGCAAGACGGCCATAAACCTGAGCAACTTAGATCTCCCAGACAGAGTCTAATGTGTTGCTTTTGTTTTGTAGGGTTCCTCTACGACTACACTCAGACTTACGACTGTTCTTTCTACCTGGCTGGCCTCTGCTATCTACTCTCTTCCCTCTCCCTGTTCCTGGAGCCGCTGGCTCAGCGCTGGAGGGCCCGGAAGAAACTGTCCCAGACAAAGAGCGCAGAAAGCAGCTGTAAGACCAATGGGTGCTTCACCCCCGACCACCTGCAGAACGGCGCTGTGTAGGAATGAAATCCAGGGAAGAATCTTGAACCAACATGCCCAAGACCACAGGCCTGCATACCTTGGACCCCGGACTCCCGCTTAAAGTTGGGATCGTGATCATAAATTTCAGCAGGAGTGTGGCACCGGAGTTACATTAACAAGGCGAAAAACACGTGATAGTCTGAACATGTAATCATGCAGAATTTTTACAAAGCCAAAATTCTCGTGCTTTTTAGTCCCCTCTTCTTCTTATCAGAGATACAAGCATCAAAGCTGAAGTCGGTTCTCACATGCATAATTTATTGAGAGAAAAATAAATTGTTTCCCGTTGCAACAACAGACCTGCAGCGACTTTGCTGCAGTGTTTCACTGCACAATATGATGCCAGGATCCAAGCAAGGCAGTTAATCTGAAATCTCGTCTTCCACCAGCTTTTCTATGTTAACAAAAATGGAAGCACATACCCATGAGGAGGTATGCTGCAGCCTAAATCCGTTTCCACTAATATGCACTTGGAGCAAAGTTGTGATTATGCTGCATGACTTTTTCTATTAACTGCCATGTAGTCAAAATACTGAGCAATCACATCATTGCAGCCTTCTCCTACAACACAATGTGTAATCTTGTATATGAAGCCAAAAAAAGCACAATAGCTTTTGTAGATGGACAGAAAATGTATGCTTTCAGATTATTGTAAGCATGTAGTAGCATTTAACTCTCAGCAACGCACACTAATCTACTGGTATTTCCGTCTCTAATTGTAAAAATCTGAATGTGTTTTGGGTTTTTTTTTATTTGACAATTTCAAATATGTCTGCAGACTTTAATGCAGTCTCACTGCTCTGTGCTCATCATGTTTGGTTAAGGTTTTTTAGAATATCTTTTATCATTTGAATCCCTTTTCTTTCAAAACTATCTGCCGATTTTTCTGTGCCTTTTTTTTTGTCTGAATGTCACTATTTTTACTCGCTGATGTTAACTCAGTTTTTCCATACTTTCCAATCTTTCTGGGAACTAATTTTAAATTTTATGGGTTTTTTCGGAGCCCCAAAGGTGTACTAGGTAATAGGTAATAGTTAATAGTTAATAGGTGACTCTGAAAATGAGACATTCAAGGGCAGTTGGAAGTTCTGTGAAAATCTAACTTTTACGAATCCTGGCTTTATGTTTTCACATCTAGTAACAGGAATGTTCAGCTGCTGACATTCCTGCTTTCACCCCTTATTCCCAAACTGACATTTAAACTGCTTTCAGCTTATATAGGTCATCAGCAGCACCTGACACTTTAACTGATTATACTCCTCAAATGAAGTGAACCGCTTCTACCAGCACAAGTCACAACTGTCACTACTTATGTAACAGTGTGATCTTCTTCACACATCCCCTAAGATGTTAGCTGCTTCCCTTTTTCTCAACCTCATAATGTTATAAAGGATTATTCAAGCCCTTGAAACCCTCAGGTCCTTGTCAACTTTCACTTTCTCAGCAGATTTCCTGTCCTGTTTTGGTCTCAGACTTTAGTCTCTGTAAGTGCTATGTTACAATTCCAGTCATTTCACTCTGCAAATTAAGCTCACACGGCACCTTTCTTATTCACATTTTATGAATATTGAACCTGTTTACAATGGCTGCTGCTGCAGAAAGTAATATTTTTTTTAAAAATCATAACCACAGCTGTTTCATATTCAGTGATGCCGCTACCAACAACCCATCTCCTTTTTTACCCACCAAGCAAAACAAATATCATGTTCCTTCACCCAGGCATACCTCCAAGTCATTGCTGCCCCAGGGCTGTTCTATGCAAGTGCACCAACCCCAAAACGCTCATTCCTCCCCTGTTAATTAACGCACAAATGTTTTTTTTACATTTGCAAATACACCAGCTCCTAAGAGAGGAAGCCTGTTGGAGTGTTTTTTATGCTTTGGTCGCTGTCGGGCTGAGGGGTAACAGAGCTGATGAGCTCTACTGAACAACAGGGGTTTCTGCGCTGTTATTTGTGATGATTTTGTTAGCATTGTGTATCCGTTACTCTGACCAGCCGTGCTGACAATGTGTTGTTACCCCAACTGGACTGTGTTACCCCAGACTTTACAGTGCCTACAGGCAGCCGACTAATGCAATCTCGCAGCGTTACAATGTTTATACTTAGTCTGCTGGTTGTCGAATCTTTTTTTTTAATGTAATGATTTTTGTGTTTTCAATGGGTTTCTTGTTTTTTCCACCACTGTTTGCCTTATGAGGTTATGTATCCTTTACTAATTTTTCTGTAATGTCAGCCAAAGATTACATCATAAACCTACCTTCAACTTAAGGGCAAAAAAAGCATGGATGGTTATTATAATTCAAGCCATTTTGACCACCTGTTATTCAGCATTTTCCTGGTCTTCTCTGAGGACAGGCTAGAATCTGGTGATGTGTTTTGCCATGCTGCCCTCTCATGGCAGAAGGAGGCTCCTATTCAAAGAATGCTGCCTCAATTAGTACCAAATTATTCCCCCTCAACTCGCTTACACAATAATGCCCAATGCTCTTTGTAATGTTTCTATAACGACAGTCATGCACAAAAGCTCTTTTGGCTCACGAGTTGCATTCACTACCAATATGCTTTTGTGATTTAGGTTCACTGAAGCTTTTGTACCATACAAACTCTTTTATGATACGTATTTGATGCTTTAAAAGTAAATTTGGTTATGGATTATTTTATTTCTTAGTCATCTGGATATGTTAAATATGTAAGCAGAATGTCTGAGTAATTTTAATGTCCTTTCAGTGATGACTCAAACACCACTGATAAAGAACTGGGTGCTTTTTGGTGGTATCTGATCTTGTGTTTTTTTTTTGTTGTTTTTTTGTTGCAGCAATTGCATTAATGGGGGATGTGTTTTGGTACCTGGGTTTATGACAGATTGACTTTTAAAAATATGTCTAACCAATCATAGATAATCTGTTCCGAAGCCGTAGACTTTGTTTTGAAGCTTTGTAACACAGTGCACAGGTCAGCTGTAATAAACTGATGTGTGACTTAACTCTGTGAATGTGTGATTCAGACAACTCAGAAGCATCAAAGCCAGAAAAAAAAATCCACATGCTATATAACAAATTAAACATACTTTATTCACACAACACTCAATAACTCAAGCATGTTTACATTTTCTAATAAAGTACAGTTACAATTAAAGTACAGTTAAAGGCCTGTTACAATATTTGCCGCATATAGGATCACTTCAGAGTGATAGTGCAAAATCAAAAGCACGCAGTTTACTTACAGAAGACGACACCTTGAAGACGTGCCCAGTGTCCTGGACTGCTTTCCAGTTTTTTCTCTGTGGAGAAAACAACAAACATTTTCATGGACAGTGTTAGATTACTGGTAGTTTTAATGGTTTAAATGTAAGAGGAAAAAAAATCTTGGTGCCAATAAACACTTATGCCAGATTAATATGCTCTGTAATTATAGCCTGATAAAATAAAATCAGTGCCATGGGCTGCCATGAGCCTCACAGGAACATGAAATCTTTTGCTTTTGCAATGGGTTACACTTAATCCCAACAGTTTCTTTAAATGTGATGCATCACAAAGGATTTCATGAGTTGGGTCATGGGTTCAGTTCATTGTTACGTGCCATGTGCATTGGTCTGCACCAGATCTGAAAACATAATTTGAAGCAGTCACCCAGCCAAGGTGTCCCATCAGCAGCAGTGGCACATGATTGGTTTTACTGCTGAAACTTTGACTATAATCTCTATATTTTCAATATAAACTTTAGTTTTTATGTCCAGCTTTTCCAATTTATAGGTAACTAGAGTTCAAGAAGTATCTATTCAAATTTGTGAAACTGTAACAGACATTTGTGTGTATACATTAACTTTAAATTGACATAACCTCCTGTTGTTTGGACTTTAGGTGAGCATTTGACTTTAAACTATAAATATCAAGAATAACTTACCAAAAATGCTCTTGCTGTTCGTGTCATGTTTCACAAATGCATTCACAGAGAATTAATTCAAGTTAACTTTGTTTATTAAAACTTTGGCTGTTCATTAGTCTGAATATGCTCTCAGCAAAGTAAAAAGACATTCTAGCACTTAATGTTGGTGCTAGGATTGTTTATTACCATAACCAACATTATGGGGTTAATAATTTCATCAAAGTGTCTTTTTGCATTAAGTAGTCTATGATTAGGGCAAGTAGTCTATAGAGGTTTGGACTAGTGATGCAAAGAAATACTCTGCTAACCAACACTGTAGCTGTATTAAGGCTGTAGCAGAATCTAATTATATAACTGGATTAAATAATGTTTCTGCTGGTAAATAGAGGTGTAATGACCTCATTATCCTTAGGATCAATACAGTAAGTAACTTTAAACAGAAATCAGATATTATTCAGTTATTTAATTATCAAGTGCCTTCCAAATTTCAAATAAATGTAAAACAATCTAGTATGTAAATTTGAGTGAAATGTAGCTTGACTGGGTCAGAATTATACTTGAGTACCTAAATATTCATCACCACCACTGCTTTTAGTTATTTATTACAGTGACAAAATTACTTTTTTGTTTTCCCAGACAGAATAGATGTTTTAGTCCACATGTGCATAAAGGCTGCAAGATCAACTGCTCTGAATTTGACAGAACATTCAGTTGAATATTCAACACTACACTAACAGAACTCTAATTGTGAGAGCTCACTTTATTTCATCATCTAAATTTGTTTTAATGTCTCCAATAGCTCGGCAAGATTCTTACAATAGAAATATTAAGATTAAGAAACCACTACTAAATGAAATGCCAGAATTTATCTGTTAAACTGAAGCGCTGTGGGCAATTTTATATTGATGAAATGAAGTGCTCTTATTATCTTACATCAGTCAGAGATTTTCCCCATTACCATCAGTAGAATTAACTTGCAAAATTGCAAAACATGAGTGCACTAATTTGCATTCCCTACTGTACAACATGTGGTGTTGACACTTGATACTCACCTCTGCTGCCTGAGCCACCGATACAGTCATGGCTGGCAGTGCCTGTTCATCTTACTCACCATCATACTGTTTGTGTACAGCAGGCTTACAGCTCTACCAGCTCTGTCCTGAGTGGCAGGTAGTGCACTTTAGGAGAGAAGAGCAGGTGCTCCGTGCGCCTCCAGATGGCAATGTTTCTCAGGTGAAGTAAGCCGTCCTTTTCAGCACAGGATGCTTTAATTGTTTTCACACAAATATGGCTAAGATGTACTGAAGTAGGGAATGGAAACATTTCTTTCCTGTGTAAAGAGGCTTTAAGCTTGAAAAAGAGAACTAAACAGGTGTCCTAGAAGAACTTTGGCGAAGGTTGCGATCCGCTTGCGTGGAGTCCTTCCAGGGATGGCAGAACGAGTCAACCTGTTCCACTCTCATTTCCATACAGCCGGGCCTCAGATGGCAGCAGGAAACAGCTTCACTCAACTCCGCAGAGAGGAGTCGAGACCAGAGCCAATAAAATTCCTAGCTGAGGTCTGAGCCAATCCTCTTCCCTGATACAAACAATTAGTCAAATCAAATCCTAACTGGGCAAAGTGTGATAAAAACAAATCAGCCCAGGGGTTCAGCTGGGCCTCTGCAGTGAGTCAGCTTGAACTGTAGATGCTACGCAAATTTCAGAGTTGTGTCACTTTCAATCTCCCCAGTGGAGCGTGTGACGGCCAGTGATGAGTTTCCCTTGCCTCCTATTCAGGAATATTGCAAATGAAACCTTTTGAGTAACGGCCACAGACGGTAAGAGGATACTGCCGTGTGATGCCGTTTTCTCCGGGACTCGCCTCCATAACTGCACCGCTGTACACATCTGCCGCCGTTTCACACTGCAAACTGGAATCTGGGCAGCAAACAAGGTCAAGTGGAAGCTCCTCAATCCTGATCAGGTATTCGTGTGCCAGCAGGACCAGTTGGAGGAGGAAGGAATTTATGACGGCAGACTTAGGAGCTCAGAACTGATCCTCACATGAAACATGGGTCTCTCCTCAATGGAGCTAAACGATTCGCAAGTCGTCTCCCCTGCTGCCAGCAGAAACCAAATTTCAAGTGACAACTCCTCGGAAACACAATAAGGTACCGCAGCTTGTTTCTTCAATTCACTTCCATCGAAGAAACACGTTTCCCTTCAAATGAACAATTTATTGATATTCTGTCACATTAAGTGCCCAAAACGCACTTGCAGGTATGTCAACAGCTTCGCACGGGCACAACGGGTTTTCCTTTCCCATGACATCAAAGCGTACATTGCTCAATTGTCCAATTAAAACAGAAGTCATCACATGTGCAGATGGGCTACACAACTTAAAAGCTCCCTCGTCAGTGTGTGTGGGGGGGGCTCACAAACATGAAGTGCCTCTTCCTGCAGCTCTGCACTCGTCTCCTCAGGAGTCCAGTTTCAGTCGGTGTGATATTCACATGTACAATAATTTGTCACATGAATGTTTTCAATAAATATAAAACCAAACAGAGCAAATTATAATTCATAAGGAGCTACTGCATGACATACATACAATGGCTACAAAATGAAAGGAAAGTAGGCCCTTGAAAGATGTTGGCAAGCATGAGTTAAATACTGTTTAAACTGAAACCTCTAAAATGCAACTCGGCATTTGCTGTTTGAGTACATCTAAAATTTATAAAACTGCACGGACCTACTACTGCACAAATAGCAGGCTTGTTACCTTGCGCCAGTATTTTATTGGCTTTGAATATCATTGTCTACTAGTTTCTGAGAGAGGGGGGGGGGGCAAACCCAAGGAAACTTTCAAACACCAAAACAAAACCCTCTAAGCTCTTTTGTCAGTTCCTACCGTAGTTTTTCATAGATTACATTAAACAACCATTTCTAATAAAGGGATGCACTAAATAAAACACTGAGTATTAAATACGAGAACGGTGTTAGTATTTGCTTTACTAAAAGCTTCATGTATTACTTCATAGGCTGTCCTCGGGGCAAAAAAAATGTCACATCTGTTAGTAATCTGCATTCCACACATCACTGATAAGAGGTAATTTTTGGGTTTTTGTTTTTTTACCTGTGAAAACACATTTAACTTTACAGTCTAAGCTGCAATTTAGAGCTCAAATCAAGAGGAATATAATTCACACTCATACACTGATCTTGAACATAATTTGCCGTTTTTATCACATAGATATAATATAGGTAATTGAAATGTATGACCTGTATCTACAGTTTTACCTCATGACCTTTGTGTTGTCCAATTTAGACATTGCACAGATTTAGTTTCAGCAAAATAAAAACACATGACACATCTCTTGTTCAGTGCATCACAGACATATATACAGTACTAGACTTTTGACTAGTGGTGTCCACACACATGTATACATATAC
>JBBBVT010000014.1:14101824-14119336 GCA_037177035.1 Craterocephalus eyresii
TGTGTATATATAATGTACATATGTATGTGTATATATATCAAAATATAACAAAATTTGGGGGGGGTGTGATCCATTGGTATAGAGTTGTGTGACATGTTTAAACACATTAAACACCTCAAAATGTTACCAGTCCCCCCCCCCCCATGTACATTTAACCTTTCTTAAACACCTTGAGTTCAAATAAGTCAGGCTCGTCGTCTCTTATTAATCAAAATGTAACATTACTGTATTGAAAGTCATTGCTTGCAATTAAAAAAAGGTGTCTTTTTCCCCTTGTGTGCATGCTCAGGAGGGAAGTTATCACAATAACACCACCAGCTTAGGTTGAGGTAACACAGTACACTCACCCAGAAAAACCATGAGATTTTTTAAAAATGTTCTGTTTAAGCAAACGCTGTGTGAAAGATGTGACTTTATCAATAATCATTTTTTATCTCTTGAAATTGAGGTGTTATTTCAAATCTTTCAGGTCTGATATCTAATTTCTTCTTGGAGTACAACTCGAAAGGTAATAAATTGAAGGTGTATACGAGCAAAAACATTTGTATAGATGGAGCTGAATCTGAACTGAGGAGGAACTCTTATAATGAACAGAACTGTCAGAGTTGCAGCAGGTTTGTGACTATAATCAAACTCACACACCCACTGAAAAATAATTTTCAAAATCACACATTTTAGGTTTTGTAGGAGGGCACGGTTTGTCCTTTTAGTGGATTACATGGCAACATACAAACACTCAAGAACCATACTACTGTACCCCATGATGCAGAAGACAGCATGCATTAATTACTGACATACAGCAGATTTTTTTCTCTTTTTTTCTTAATTTCCACTTGAACTTAGTGCATTGTGATTTTCTTTTTTTTTTTTAAGATGCACCACGAACCACAATCATGACCAGATAGTCCTCTTCACTTTTAGCCAGAGCTTTGGCAGAGGAATCCAGGAACTGCTGGGAGAAATCGCAGGGGGGGAAAGCATGAAGAACCCCTGTGTTGTCTTTATCTCTGCTCCCTCCCACAGGCAGGCTGATGACTCCAGCTGCTTGTTTTTGGTTGAGGTAGGACACCAGGTTGCGAAGCGGCCGCTGGGTTGATGCTGCAGGGTCGGATGACGACGTATCCTCTGTGGCTCCGGGAACCGCCAACAGGATGGCGTAGCCGGCGGGGCCTGCCACCTTGATGCGCCGCGACACCTCATCCAGCTTGGGCTGGTCCAGACGAAGACGCTGCGTGATCTTCAGCTCGCTCACCTGCCTCCCGGTGCTGCTGTCCACGAGCAGGTCGCTGGCGACGCTGTGGTCCCCCTCCAGCAGGTGCATGTTGGCTGGGAAGTTGCTGTTTTTCAGGAGCAGCATGCCACGCCAGGCCAGACTGAGCTTTGTGCCATCCGGCTTGGACGGCTGGCCTCCTTTCGCGCTGCTTTCAGAGCGTTCTCTCTTGGCAAGCCCTTTGCCGCCATCCACCGCCTTCCGCTTGCGCTCTCCGACTGCTAAAGGAGCGCTGCCTGAGGGTCCCTTCTCTGAAAGGATCTGACTCTTGAGTCTCCGTTCAGCTACGCCTCTTTCCACGCTGTTGTGACGTTCTCTTGCCGGGGACCCTCTCTCCCCTCTCACAGGCCTCTCTGAGTCACTGAAGCGCCCTCCGTCCCTGCTGCTGCCCCCCGGGCTGCCCTCCGGAGAAGCACGCCTCCGTCTTACTGTCCTCTCCGTGCTGTCAGGGCTGTGCTCCAGATGACGCCCGTCCTCCATTATACGCCGCTTGCGTGCAGGGTCTCGTGCCTGGAGCTCTCGTTCCAGAGACCAAGGATCCCGTGCCCGTCTATCCCGCTCCAGATGTTCCAGAGGCTCAAAAGGTGACGCCCGTACCCGCTCTCGTATAGCCGGGTTGGGCCACTCAGCTCCGGGGAAGAGCTCTCTGTCCCTAAAATGAAGTGGCGGTGGAGTCCGATCTCTAACCCTGAGAGGTTCTGGTGTTGCACGGTGGACAAACGACTCAGCCACCATGTCAAACGGTGGTATGGGGAGGGGCTGCAGGAACTGCTGCTGGTAACGATGCTCTGTGTCTGCAAAGTCCACTCTGAGTCTCCTCTCTGGTCCTCCCAGAGGGAATCCTCTCATGTGAGTCCACGCTGCTTGTGCAGCATCTAAACTTTCATACTGAATATAAGCCCAAGTGTCTCCTTTTCTGTAATCTATGGTCCTTATGGTGCCAAAACGGTCAAACTCTCTGGCCAGAGCAGCTAAAGGAACCCAGGGTCCAAGTCCACCCACCCACAAGCGTGTGGTGGGTGTTGCTTTCCCATAACCAATCTTTATAGGGTTACGACCCACTATTTTTCCAGACATACTAAGCTTAGCACGATGAGCCATGTCAAGGTTCTCAAATTTCAGAAACCCATATGTGCTGGTTTGTCCTCGAGTGGGTCTTTTAATGTCCACTTCTGTTATGACTCCAAACCGATCAAAAGCTCTCCTCAGATCTGCTTCTGTAACAGTGATGTCCAGGTTCCCTAAAAACAACGTCCTGTTGGCTCTTTGGTCATCCTCTGGAGATATAAAATCCTCCTCACGGAAAGCTGCTCGCTCTGCAATGAAAGCTGGGCGTGCCCTGGCTTCGAACAGAGCAAACTCTCTGTCCCGCTCCAGCTCTCTGGGCAGAGGGGGCGGCGGGGGAGGAGGGAGCCGCCCCAGAGCCAGCTGCTGCAGCCGGTAGTCTCTGTATCCGAGCCCGGTGGGCGAGAGGGGTCTCTGCAAATGTCTGTGACTCGGAGCCGCGGCGTACAAGTCCCTTTCCACGGGGGAGCGGCTTCTCCTCCTGTTCACGTAAACCGCCTCTATCTTCAGCGGCCGGTCGTAGAGCACGAGCCTGCCTCTCGCGTGCTTAGCGGCTCGGGCGTCCTCCGGTTTCCTGAAGTTAACGAACGCGATCCGCTCCTCGTTGCTGCGGCTGATTTTCACGCTCACGTCGCCGAATTTCTTGAATTCATGAAAAAGTCCGTCTTCTATGTCCTCATCGCTCAGCTGAGTGCCCAGGTCGCTTATTTTGAGCGTTTTGTACTCACTCTCGGCGGTGGGCAGCTGAACGCGTGGCTCCCCCCGCGAGGTGGTCCTCGCTGCGGCTAAATCCAGCGTCAGGCTCAGGCTGTGGTTTTTACCCACGGAGCTAGCAGCGGCAGCCTGGGAGATGTGATTATTTCCTGACCTACTGTGACCATCGAAGTCCCGGTCTCTTTTTTCACCCAGCAGGCTCCGTCTGGTCGAGCCACCGTCGTTTTTAGTGGAGTTGTTTCCGTTGTTGCTCCCGCTGGAAACGGAGAGAGCCCCCATTTTCTTGCTGGTCGGATGGCATCCTCCCCTGTCTCGAATATCGTCCAAGGCCCGGGAGCGTTTTTTGATCGGCGACCGCTCTTTGCCTTTCATTTCAGCCCGCGCAGAGTCGACTCTTGCGGTACTTGGCTCTCTTAGTTCTGTTTCTGCAAATTAGTGCAGAAATTTTCTGAAATCATGAACGGATTAATTCACTGACCCTGCGACAAAACAACAACAGTCGCCATTTTGGTAAGATTTCCGTGAGAGCCCGCCCCTTCGTTCTGATTGGTCGAAAAGTGGGTGGAAACCATTGGAGCGCCTGTCAATCACTCACTTAAAGGGTTGGCATCTTCGTCCGCTGCATTTTGCAAAAAAACAGTGTTATTACCTTCTCCAAAAGTCCTCACACCCTGCAATAATTGAAGTGGCCCCTTTTTAATATGAACATGAAAAGTCTGAATACTGGTTTTACCGTTTAGAAAATAAGGTTATCAATTTCTGCTGTGAGGAGGATCTGCTTTTGTGCATCCATTGTCTAAAATTTCATTGAATTGGTCATATATTGACTTAAGTTTTCTTTTAAAATTTGCCACGGAGAGTAAAAGGCCATTTTCATGGAGCCAAAAGACCTGTCCCCTTCAGTTAGAGCTAATACCACAAGGTGGCGGCATTTGAGCACTATATGAAAGCGTACAGTAGCCTTTTCCTCTTAATCGTTGAAAATGGCACTGAAAAGAAACGATCTATGTAAGTGTCTACGTGGACAAAGTAAACTTCCATTACGCATGTAATGGAAGTTTGCAACCATTAATCTGTCTACATAGCCTGAATTTCCATTCAGGCTATGTAGACAGATTAAGGGTTGCTGTATGTATTGGTAGGCTACAATTTAATTGTGTGGTCCAAAATAATTGAAGACACAGGGGTAAAAGTTAAAAGCAACATACTGAACAGCCCACTCTTATTGAGCCATTGTATGTTAAATTTCTCCTGTTGTATAGGAACTTTGTTTTAAATTTTGCTAATGTAAAAAAAACTTAGTCTGACATGTGCCCAGCACATTCCAGCTCCAGTTACACTCCACTTTATTTATCCACAGTTTAATTTTCAAGAGTTAAAATCTGGGAAGTCTGAAAGACTGATAATGTCCAGTTGCAGCAAAAAAAAAACTACAACAGTTTGTACTGAACACCCCACTGCTTGCTGCTGCTGCTGCACTGTTGGTCAGTGCACATTGTTTAGCTTTGTGGGACAATAGCTGTGCATACAGTAGAGGCCTCATAGGTCATGTGGAGATCAAAGCTTAGAATAGTATCCCACAGGCAGCTGTACACATTTTAATGAGCATTAAATCATATTTTTAGTCCATTAATGAGACTAAATTGTTCAACAACTTCCCGACTTTACAGACAGTCTTCCTATAATAACCTTGACAAACAGAGCGATGCGAAGTTAATAACTGCCTCTGGCATTGTGCAGTCTTAAATCAACATTTTACTTGTATTCCCGACAAATCATACACACCCTTCTTTGCCTGATATATTGGCTCAGCACTGATCAAAGCTTATGTCACAGCACTCTAACTTTAATGAGAGCTTAATCAAAAGTTATAGCCCCCTTAAGTAATAAGGGGTTATTATTTTTATCTTTTACTCTTTTCCTCAGCAGAATAAGGACCTGTGCGGTTATGCTGTCTTAACTTAACACAGTTGTCCTGACAGTGTTGAGGATTTACCATAAATCAAAGATACTAAATTGCTAAGTTTCCTTTTTGTTTTGTGGCTAAGAACATAAATTTACCTGCTCTGTGAAAAAAAAGACAACCTAAAACTAAACCTTGACCAACCATCTGCTATTTTTTCAGCTTTCTTAAAGATGGCCATCTCCTCCGTCTCTTATCCCTACTGACAGGTCTCCTTATCTCCTCCACTTAATCAGGGATTTAATCAGGAGGAACTCTGTTACTGCAGCGAGAGCTGCCGTCTCCCAGGGCCTGGCTGGAATTTGAGGCAGTGGGTGTTTCTGATGGGTTTTTTGCATTCCTCTATTGGAACCACATGTTCCTCTTACAAAATCCTGCACAGAGACAGGGAATGGCAGCTAATCTGCTCTGAATGTAACCGTCATAGTAAAACAAGGAGAGAGAAAGGAGCATTTTTACCCCGAAAGCCACGCAGACTCCTGGGAGGGCTTTGTCCACTGCTGAAGTCTTTTATTTTTTTTCTTTAGTTGAAATCGTGCTCTCAGGCTCATGCAGATTGACATGTTTGCCCATTTGACATGAATATTTTGGTATTTAGTAATTCCCACCAGATGGGATGGTACCATGCGATGCGATGTTTCCTTGACAATAAAGTAAATTGTTTGGGTTGAAGCACAACAAGGAGATGCTGTGAGGCTAAGTATGCTGCATGAATTTATGGATGTCATGTTTTTTCTTCTACTTTTGAATACTTTAGTTTTTATAAAAGTAAGGAGCAGATGAGCTGGTGGCAGTAAATCAATGGACAAAATACAATACAATGATAAAATCCTACTTCCTCTACCAAACTCTGCATCATTGCTCAGATGTTCATTGACTTGGTGCACGGTCACCCATGCTTGGCAGGGTTTCCTTATTGCCAAAAAATGACATGGGGTCATTACTTGTTTTTTTTCTCTAACCAGAAGATACAGTATCGCCCACCTTTAGGACGCTGAAGAAGTAGACTATGCTGTTTCTGTAAACTTCCTGCATTGCAAAAACCTTTAGCCACCACAAACAATATTGCATTTCTGCCTCACAACCACAATCCCAGTTCTTAAAAAAGTGACTCATTTTCACTTACAAAGGTATGTGAAGCCCAAAATAAATCTGGCTGAGATTGTTTGTGAACCCTTTCCCTCAGTATCCCTCCCCAAAAATAGCCTTTTACTGATTATGATAGTAGGTGTAGATGGAGGCCTTTATTACTGGTCACACTATAAAGACAACAGACAAAGAACAGTGATTAATATGATAATTACATCTTTTTACATGCTTAAATAATGTTTCCTCTTTGGTCTCTTTGTAATATCAAAATAAAACTGGAAAAAGAAAGTTATCTAAATGTATTTCGTGCAAGACGCTCAAGTTGCCCTCAGATTTCCCACACTCCCAACATATTCTGAATTATGACAAAGTCACCAAGTCGGCTTAGATAAATGTAAAGAAGAAATACTTGAGTCATATGCTGAGGTGGGAGTGTACATCTGGGACTGTATGGGACAGGAATGTACCATGTTTTGGCTCAATCAGTGCCCAACAGGCAGCTGGATCTGTGGTGGTCATGTGGGCCAGGAGAGGATGCTGCCGGGGTCTTTGGCTTTCATCCGCAGCGCCACCAACCCCGTCGGTTTGTAATCGGTCTCTGGACCCTCGATGGAGGGGGGTCCAAGGCCCCCCGGGAAGCTGTGGAGCGAATAGAGGCCGTTGATGCTGGGGTGGTGAGGTGGGTGGTGGTGGTGTGGGTGGCTGGGGGAAGTGGGCATGCCCATGAAGCCTTGCAGGTTGCTGTGGGGGTGAGAATATGGACCCATGCAGGAGGAGGGGATGGAGTCCGCTCCCAGAACACAGCCTGCACCTGAGCTTCCCCCTCCACCTGAAGCCGCGCCTGGCCAGAGGTTGCCCTGCATCTGGGTGGAACACAATTAAGATGAGACATATTGGGAATATGAAGGGATGAAATGCTTTATGGATTCATTGTCAGGAAAAATTAGATTGATTTTGCTCTTTTTTTTCCAGATAAAATGCCCTCAATTCTTAGCAGGAGCAGTTATGCACAACATGCATGTCTCACAGCTCGCGAGCACCCTACCTGGTATGCGTCATGGCGAGGGAGAAGAGAAATATCATATGTAGCAGCGAAATGGTTGCGGACCTCCTGGATTTTCCCATAACGTTCCCGTTTCCTCCACTTGGCCCTGCGGTTCTGGAACCAAACCTTTAAAGGCAAGGCGAGGCAAGTTTATTTGTATAGCACATTTTCAGGTACAAGAAAATTCAAAGTGTTTTACATAAAACATTAAAAGCATCAAAGAAGAATTACAGTAAAATCATTTAAACACGAAATAAAGGAAGAAATTGATGCACAATAAGAAATTAAATAGAAGACAAGTCTCATTCAGACTATCAAATTTACTCAGCAAATATGTATGAAATGAAGAGGATGTGAAATGTGATGCGGTTGCTGTGACGCACCTGAACCCGAGCCTCAGTCAGCTCGGTCCTCAGCGCCAGCTGCTCGCGGGCGTAGACGTCAGGGTAGTGTGTCTTCTGAAACACTTTTTCTAGCTCTTCCAGCTGAAAGGTGCTGAAGGTGGTGCGATTACGGCGCTTCTTGTTCTTCCCTGATAAGTCAATGGAGTCAGCGATAGAATCCCCTTGTAAGGAGCCACTGCCCGGCTCTTTCAGCTTACCGCAGCAGTCTAAGCCGATCCCAGGGTAGCCCAGGCTTTTCAGAGCTCCTTTCTCTCTGTCTGCACGACATATAACACACACAGAAATACATTGTTACATATGTTTGAAATAAATATAACATATGCAAAAAAGATTTTTTTTAATCTACGTTCATCAGTTTTAACATATTCATTCAAAGGTTTTTACACTGCTACTGAGCTGTTTTATTAACACACCTTTATTATAGTTATCAAATTCTTATGAAAGATTAAAGTTGTGTTTTTATGTCATATGTATGAAATTTGACGGATTATGTTTTTCCTTTTGTTTGTCTGGTCATAATCAACCTCACTGTTTCATATTTTTCCATTTTCATGGTTTAATAATGTATACGTTAAATTATTATTTATTAAAAAAAAGAAAGTGAAAAAACACATCAGTTAATTTCATTTTCACTGCCAGATAATCAGACTACAGTCCTTTTTCTGCAGTGTTATTTTAGCTTGTTTCAGCAGTAGGAAAGTTATTTGCAATTTGTGTTCCAACAAACTGAACCAAAATCCAAAAGGATTTCACGTTAAACATTTAAACATTGAATGTTTGCTTGTTTCTCTTTGATTCACGCATTCAAACAACCCAAACAAAGACTCTGAGGTGTCCAAAAGTAAAAACACACACAAGGAACAATTATTCTGATTTAATTTGATCAGTTCAGACAACCCATATTTAGGCAGTAAACCCAAAAGCATTATTTTCCTTCCTGTTAACGGAGCAGGGAAAGGGCAGCTCTCTCCTGCAGTGTTTGGATGTCGTTGGCTACATTACATTCCCTGCACCCCAAAACATCCATCTATCTGCAGGCGCTCACTCACTGGGGGAGGTTGAGACTTTACTTTTCTATCCTTTTAATTCAATATTGGGCTCAACCGAGAACACTTTTCATTGCAACATTAATTTCCTCATGTCCATTAGATCCAACCTTACACCACATGCTGAAAATATTTTCAGCTGAGTGCTTGTCAAGCGCTCACATCCGCTGTGCGTCCACTTCAGTGTAACTGGAGATCTATGTGAAATACTGGAAACAGCAAAGGGGGGATAAATTTGAAATACAGGAGCTTCGTAAGGATCTGCTATAATAAATTGTAGCTGTTATGACTTGCACTTGAGCTTCATTTGTTGAGATCTCTTGATCTGAACATGAACATTTCCTTTTTAAAAAGTATAGTATATTTTGTTTGGAGATTTTATTGGTTTTAAATTGATCTGCAGAGGGTATTATGATTATTTATGTGACAACTTTAGTCTCAGCTGCTGCACACTGATTGCTTCACCACGTTTAGACATTTAATTATCATTGTGTCTTATATTTGAAGAGAATATTATTTCTATATTAAAACAATTTAATAATTTAATAACTTATTTATTCCTGTTGTTACATGAATGTCTGGGTTATAATGTATTTAATAAATACCTTAAGCAAAATCAACAAAAGATTAGGTAAGTTATAATAACCATAAACAATTTAGAAATTAAAACTTCTGAATTGATAAAATGAAAAGAAAAAAATCTTTAAAAGCACTCATGTTTGTTTTTTGTAAATAATTAAATCATCAATGAATAATTTAAAAAATGTATGAAATAAAATTGGTTTTACTGTAATAATCCAAGCAGTTAGTTGACAAAAAAATATTTAAACATATTTAACTGACTTGTAGAAATACGTTTATAAGGACGATCATAATAAAACTTCATTGTGAAAGGCTGGTAAAAGGAATTTTCATCGTCTTGTGCCACCAATACTAAACAAACACTGCAGACAAAACAGGAAGATGTGTCTGCTTTGAAGTCAAACCATAACACACACACATAAAATTACACACACTTATACACTTCTATTTTCTGCGCATCCAATGCCACACGTATTAGAAACTACACATTAAATGGTTATTTATCAGTAATAAATCTGTGTGTGAGCACGAATCTGATGTGCGAATGGTAACAAAAAATATCTTTCTAGAACAATAATAATAAAAGACCTGATTTAAACAGCTCATGTTATTGCCACAACTTATTTTTGGAGGAAAGACAAATCTGTTGAATGTATTAGTTGTTTTTGGCAATAACTTGAATCAAACCATCGTATATTATTCTGGACACAGATATCACAAAGACCTTATCGCTGCTGACATCCTGTGTTGCTTTGCAGAATAATCTGCACCAATAAACAAAATGAGAAACCACATCATTTCATCAGGCTTTGGCTCAGCATATACAGTCGCATTTTCTTCCCATGGTGGGACCCTCCCCAACACACACACACACACACACACACACACACACACACACACACACACACACACACACACACACACACACACACCCACAAAGTGTAGTTTTCTTTTATATTTAAAAAAAGGAAATGATGAAGAACGAAGAGACTAATTGGGGAAATACAGACATTAATAATTTTGGTCTGAAAGAATGACAAGTGGTCTGTTGGCACATCCAGCTTGCTTCCAGGTCTCAATTTAATCGTTTGAAATAAAATCACCTATGAAATAAAATCAACCAGTTCGGCTTTATTTTAAGCTAAGAAGGGAAAAATGAAAAATAAAGGCACTGATAGTGACGACTTTTCCTCACTGACATTTCTTTTTCAATTAGCCAACATAAATTCTCTCCAACTCACCCTCCGTGCCATTCTCATAAAAGGCCGGTTTGCTTCCTATCGCTGCCCCCTTTTGATCCTGGTTTAAACCGTCCAAAAACTTGCTGTGTTTGGGCGGTGAACCGGGTGCGTTCAGAGTGGCAGAGCCGTGCGTAAAGTCCGCTGCAGCATCGCCAAACCTGCCCATGGCTGCGCCGTAAAGATCCCCGCGCAGGCTGAGACGCGGAGGAGGAGGAAGGTGCGAAGGTTTCTCCAGCTTATCGCAGGGAAGAAAGGAGCCGGAGCCGCCGCCGGACTCCAGCCCCGGAGAGTTTACGGGTGTCCTCCTGCTGTTCTGCGCAGAGAAAGGCAAACAGCTCTCCGTCTCCATCTCACGGCTCCAGCAGGCAGTTTAGACAACAGCGACTGGGCGCTGTCAGCGTGGGCGACTGTCTGAGAGATTTTTTTTCTCTTGTGTTCATGTCAAGTGGGTGGGATTTAACAGATCAGAAACAAAGACCCGTGAAACGGGGACTGATGCGAGTGTGTATTTGTGTGCATGTGTCTAGTGAGAGAGGAGATTGAGTGTGTGCGTGTGTGTATGGCTCCAACAGTCTGATATAATCCGCCAAAAATTCAATCACGCTCGGTTTCTGTCCTTCCAATTAACCATTTAATTCCTATTTCATATATTATTATGGGTCTAATCAGCAGATGAAGCAGGACAGAGAGCCGGCTCACACACAGTGACAGAAAACTTAGGCGCACAGCTCTTCTATCTTCTTACCTTACACGCAGGCAAATTAATCGATTTCTAGTTATTTATCTTTCGAACTTAATTTAGATAGGACGACCAAACCATGGAGTTCAAAAGAGACTGTTTGTGTTCGTTCAGTAAACATTTCCGCTTGCGCATTTTTTAACTTTAGTTCATTGGGCTATTTTCTCATTTAAATCCAACCTATAACTTGATACCGATGCAACCAACACTGTCCCAGTTAAACTTACACAGAGAGGACAGTGAACGTTCAAAACTGCACAAGAAAGAATAATGAAAAGTATTAGCTTACTTTATTCTTTATTCTTTTATACTTCATACTTTTTTTCTGACAGACACTGACAGATACTCAGAATAAAATAAATAATAAATAAAAAAGAATAAAATAAATTAAGCATAAATCTTCAGACTTGTAAACGTATTGTTATTGTTATCATTCTAATTATTATTATTATTATTATTATTATTATTATTATTACTACAATAAATTACGAAGATCCAAGGCTATCGACCATTCACAATATATATACATAAAACAATGCATAAACAATCTTTTTTTTTATTTATCGAAAATTTCTCCATAAGATAAAATGAAATAGCAGCACATTTACGATAATGTCTAAACAAATTTTCAAATGTTAGCGCAACACTTAAAAATGTTACTATTTGTTATATTATATGAGTTATTATTTAATCATATACAACTAAAATGTAAACCCACGTGAGGAACAAATGCGACTGTTTTATGGACAATAGTTTATCTTGGTGTGTCCGCGCAGTTTACTTCGTCATTGCTTGTTCTGTTTTAAACAGAATCAATTGTCGAATTGAGTAATACTGGTGTAAAAAACCAACAAACAAACTTAGAGCAGGGAAATTTAAATAATAACACACTTAATGTCTTTAAACACTATAGATGCTGTAAAACAATAGTTTTAATAAGACAGCATGCTTTGTCCGAGGCGCAGAGTACAATGATGTTATTCTTTACCATTAGCTCGAAACTGACTGAATTCGCTCAGAGTCAGCTTTAAAGGAAAGCGCTTTTGATGCAGACATTTTATCTCAGATCTAGACAAACCTCATCCAAACACAGTGCACTTACCACGTTCAGACATGGTGCCGTTGGTTTCGGGGCCATCTAGTCATCTCTTTGGATACTCGAGGCCGCACACTGCTCAGATGATGGACAAGTCTATAAACATGAGGTCCATTTGGCCTGAGAGGCCTCACAAGCCCCATTTGATTCCATTTTTGTCCACTAAGCACGTTGCAGAACTGAGTGCAGGACAAAAGATCTGCGAAAAAAAAGGTTAAATAAAATCTTGAGATTTTAAGCGGACAACTGCAGCAGAGCACCCAATTATAATTTAAACTTCATAGGCTACATTTAGAAAATATATCTTGTGACAATCTTAATCGTAGTGGAGATAATAAAATTCAAATTGCCATGAGACAAAATAATTTCCTATTTTCATTTGGACATAAATTCCACAGACATGTCTGTCTGCTTGAATGGAAAGGAAGGACCCTTTGAGTTTAAAATGATTAGTGACCTTACATATAAAGAGTAAAGCCATTTATGAGTAGCGTGACTTAGATTAACCTAGATTACCATCATGTTAATCACAGCTGCAGTGCCACCTTTTACCCTCCCACATTTTGAGCGTATTCATCCCTGTAAACATTAGCTTGTAGCTGCTTTGCATCTTCTATCAAATTGTCTGGCTAATCGCTATTAAAAGCCTCATAATTCTATTAGAGGGAAGCAAATGTTTAAAGTGCGCCAAATTTGTTTCTCCAATCTTATGACAAGCATGTCCTCTGTGGCCCAAGGTAGCAGGGCACTCTTGAATTAATAAACTCCAACTAAGTAAATGCATCCCACAAATGTAGGCAAGAGGAAGAGCGGACATGTTGATCTGTGAGCTGCAGGTAACAGTGTTTATATGAAAATTGCATCAAGAGTGCTTGAAATGTAGAGGATCATGGATACAGACAGTACATATGCAGAAGAATCAAAGTGTTGTTCTATGACGTCTGGCTTTCCTATAGAGCACAGGAGCAAAATATGTTCATTCATCATGAAAAATGAAATGAAATGAAAAATAATTTATTGATCCCAGAGGGAAATTCAGTATTGTAGTGCTCTTGTTCTCCAGGCTGCTGCTAGGAATGGTCTTCAGTGAGAGGCTTAGGTCTGATGCAAGAATTTTGTGCAGATCTTCTCTTTAACAGTGACATGTCCAGGATGACACCAACGCTGTTTAACCGGCACTGCAATTCCACCATCATGTACTGAAAGATACAAATTTTCAAATAAATCAACATAAAAAAAACAATTGTTTATATAAAATAAGCACATTGTGTGAAAATATGACTAATTCCAACCCCAACCTGAGATGTGTGTATTCTGTCTGGGCCCAGAGAAAGGTGGTTAAAAGCAGAAAATGGGATCTACGCTCTGTGTGCACCATGACCAGCTCTGCTCTGCACCCCTAAAACCCCTGTCCCGCAGGCTGTCCTGGGCATGACCCTGCACAGGAAATCAGTTCAGCCTGTTAGGAGTTCCAGCTCCCCTCCCTCCCTCCCTCCACACCAGCAGCAGCAGCAGCAGCTCTGGGCACAGACAGCATGGATAAAGGTGACCCTGCACTCTCACTGCCCTCTACGCAGCCTTTAGGCTAAACAGTCACTTCCACCCCTGCTCCATTACATCCTCTCTGCCTGCTTTACCACAACCTGTGACACCTTACATCCTCTTTCTCAGACACACAAGTTAAAGTTACAGCCTTCTTCCATCAGGGAGGTCAGTAAGCTCCCACTTTACTGAACAAAACAAGACCATCAGCAGTTTAATTTAGTAGTGTTATAACTCTTCTTCGTGTGGGTGGAGAGTAAACAAAGATCCAATATTTATTAATGACAATTTATTAAGACCAACCTGCCTCATGAATACTAACATGGCTAAGAGCTAAAACGAAGAACAGCCCTGCATTTCATCCAAGCTGGTCCTCTTTGTCTCGCTGTCACCGCCTGGGGCCTTTCCCCTCACGTACAGGGTGGCGATTCAACCTGAGGTTTGTATTAGAATAGGAGAAGGACAGCTAATTTAATTACACGGCCATGAATGCACAGAGATGATCCCATATGCAGAACCAGGGCTCCTCTCTAAGGCCTCTGTCACATCCTCCAGTCCATGGCTAGAAGTTGAGAGCCAGTTGAGGCTGTGATTGGCAGCTGCCGACCTTGGGGTCGGCTGGCTGGAAGAGGTGAAATCTGGGAAGTTGAAGTTAGACCGCTGCAGTGATGGGGGAGATGAGGATTCGGCTAACGATGGTAAGTGGTTTCTGTCCTCTGTTTGACCTTATAAGAGGCGATGCAGAGTTCTCTGAGTGTTAGGATCAACAGCCACAACAACAGAGGAGATGACAACAATTATGTAATGAAGGAAAAAGACTTTTGCGTAGAATGATACTGTATGAAAATGTTGTTTCCCACCAAGCTTTGAAAGCAAAACTTCCCTGAAACCTACTCGATCAGCCCACACTGACCTTCTCTGCAAAAGATTTGATGATCCATGTAAGACCTGCAGCATTTATAAATGAAAATATGACTATGTTTGCATAGATTTGCTGTTCGTTTGCAATTTCTCTCATTGTTTTACAAAGTGCAAGATCAAATTATTACAAATAAGACAAATGCTAAATCTAGACCAAAGTAAGGGCAATATAGCCTGGCACCTGTAGTGCGGTTTAAAAATATACAGCGTTGGAAAGTTTAATGCTAGCAGGCAATTCTTATTTCTTTCTGAACTTTCTGTTGTATAGCTATTGCTTATACTGAAGCTTTGACACGCCTGGGTGATAGCTGACTGGTCTTGCCCCAGTAAAAAACTTGGAAGGCCAATACAGGTGCAGGCTCAAGCCCTGACATCCCAGCTGTCTAATAAAAGCATTTAACCTCTAATATTGGTTACAGGGAGATGAATGAAGAGCTTTGCTCGGCACAGTAGCTCAGAAGCAGAGATTAAATGCTGAGTTATGAAAGCTCAGTCTGTCGTGATAAATGCTTCCTTGTTCTGACGAGCTTAATGAGGGACAGACCGCCGCAGCCTCGCTCCTTACTCACAATCTCCAGGAATCCGTAAACATGTACCTTAGCAAAAACCATCTGGATATCAGCAAGGTCGTACAGCAGGCACACGCCAGGGCTAAAAATAAATAGGCTCAATACTTAAATGTGTTTTAAAGCGGACAAGTTGGCTGTAGCGCATGCGCAGTGGAGCAGCCTAAACTCTAAATTATATCTGCAGTTAGCCAAACATTTTAAATGGTGAAAGGTAAATGCGGCTGTGGCTCAGTGGATAGAGCCGTCGCCTACTACAACAGGGGGTCGGGGGTTCGATTCCACTCTGGTACATGTCGAAGTGTCTTTGGGCAGTGACACTGATCCCTACCTTGCCTCCCGATACCGGGCGTATGAATGTGTGTGTGAATGGTTACTTCCGTTGCACCCAGTATATCGGTGCTGTGTGAATGAGATTTGTCTTGTAGTAAAGACAGCTTTGAGTGGTCTGTGACTAGAAAAGCGCTATATAAGTAGCTACAGTCCATTTACCATTTAAACATTTTAAGCTGTTGTTGTCAGCTGTCAGCGTGTAGTTACATTTCCACTTGTGTATTTTCTCGAAAAGAAAAGAGAGGAAAAGAGGGGGGGGACGAAAGAAATAAAAATTAATCCTTCGCAGTGAATCCTCCTATAAAAGAATTAGCCTACAGCTCATTCTTGGCTGACGCTTTGAACACAGCCTATCTGAGTTAGGCTATTTATAATCCTAGCTGGTATAATAGTGGGCAATGATAATTATCAAAACGTAACTTTAACTTATGATTGATGTTGGTTTTGTTTTTACGACAGCACAATGCTAACCCACAGTCTCAGATTGAATTAAAGAAGGCGACCAGAGATGAATTGCACTTAAAGAAAATCACGGGTTTTTCATTCATCGGAGCCAGAAAGGACAGAAACATCCCCATCCTGCAGCCACTGCTACTGTCCGGTCAGTGGAAGTCTCAAAGTGGGATTTAAATCACACTTTGTGTTCGTCATAGAAAAGAGAATAAATACTCAAACTCTTTTAAATCAAGACTTTGCTTTTTTTTTAAAAAATACACAGGAAGGTTTACAATCTTCTATTTTCAATTTATATATATATATATATATATATATAATCAATGCATTGTATTATCTGTCAAAATTTACACATTTGAAAAGCCCAAAGTGTCCATTAAAGTCAGAAAGACTCCAGTACTCGAAAAATATTATCGTTTAAATCTTTCACTATTATGAAAAGTTTACTTTTCATTTTGGATAAAAGTAAGCTCGCCTGAACCGGACAATAGCCAATATCTGGGCTATATTAATTACAGGCTAAAATTTTGCTTGAACTGGAATCAGGTCAGTTATTATATAAGTTACAGTAAGATAATGGCAGGATTGCAAAATGGCACGAAGACTATGGAAAATATATAAAAGCAAATTAAACAAAAATGACGGATCTCTAAATGGCTTTGATTTAATGAGGTTCAATGTTTTTTTTTTTTGTTTTTTTTTTAATGAAACGAAATTTTGGAAATTTATGACGGATTTTAACGAATAGACGTAATTCTTTCGTTACAGAAAACGTTGAACTCAGTCTACAGACTCGACTACAGTTTTAAAAAAAGGAAACTTTCTTATTTTAATAAAACATGAGAAAACTGTTTTTTTTTTCTTACTTTCTTTCTTAGAGAATTTTTTCATAGCCTATTTGGAAACACCTAACAAAAACAGTTTCACAGACGAATCGATTAATGTGACCTACTTTTCTAAAAATTCAATTGAGTTTTGTTGAGATATGGCCTACACTCGTCTTATTCTCGGAGAAGGTCGCCTCTAAGTGCGTATGCGTGACAGCCTGTCGTTTAACTGGCATTGTGACAGAAACAAACACACACACACACACACTCTGTAAATCTGAGGCTCCAGACAGGACCTGCGGCTTTGGCAGCGGCCTCTGTCTCCAGCGCATCAAATGAGAAAACTCTTGACGCACAGGAGGTCTCCGGTAGCCCACCGGCTTTAAAAAATTTGGAAGAAATCTGTCACCTAAATTCTAAAGAATTACTTCTAAGTCCACAAAAGAACATTGAATCGCCACAAAAAACTGAAAGTTTAAGCTCGATCAGCTGAGGTAATGTTCTCTGTTTATGTGATAGATACATGATATTTCTTCATGATTAGATAGATAGATAGATAGATAGATAGATAGATAGATAGATAGATAGATAGATAGATAGATAGACAGACAGACAG
>JBBBVT010000014.1:14132825-14147813 GCA_037177035.1 Craterocephalus eyresii
ATTATTGTTATTATTATTATTATTATTGTTATTATTATTATTATTATTATTATTATTATTATTATTATTATCATTACTACTATTATTATAGGATGCAGGGAAAGCATTTTAAGTAATACTACCTGTATGAATTGCAATCTTTTATCATGGGAACACTGCAGATGATCAACTGCTGACGTGCTCATGAGTGGATGAGTCAAACTTGCGTCAGACTTTGTCGTGACTTCACATAGTAATATTTTCTCCACAACGCAGGCAACCACGTGGAAATCAGATGTGCAAGCAAAAGCATCGGTCACTTTTTAAAGTGTGACCATTGCTGGCGATTTCTTATGAACGTGCTCAATCTGGTGTGATTTTAGTAGCCAAACTTGTGGCAGGGGCTAAGTTACTGCGTCAGACTTTACGCACCGTGCACCCTGTGTGACTGGAGGCTCCGTGATTTCGCATCTCGTTGCGCGTAGAGATGCTGCATGCGGAGACTGTGCCTGAATGAAGATACCGTACATTCACGAAGGATTTATGCAGTCAGTCTGAGGCGTTATAACCCGCGCTGATCATTGCATTCAAGGTAAGAATTAGCCGATGTTTTTGCAACATTTTTTTCCGCATCTGGTCAGATTTATTTCCTTCAGATTATTACATAGTTTCGCACTGTCCCGTGGCGCGACATATGTGACCAGATTTTGGCTCACATGTTTCATATCGCGAGGTTGCTGAAGGTCTTGTGAGTTGTCTTGGTACTATTAACGTCTCTGCACCGCTGTTATTGGGTGGATGCTTTGACCTTGATAAGGAAGCAAAGGTTGCATCCACGTAGGGAGCAAGTCCACCAGCTCTGCCCTGACTGAACATGACCAGGCAGAGCTCGTTCACAACATTAAGGATCAGATCAAATCACAAGGAGGCTAGATAATTCTTCTCTACTGTGTAGATCTGTCAGGATTGAACAGTGACTCCATTTTCTTTTTGTAAGTGTCTGAAATCTAAAAATCTATGGATGAAGTAGTGCGTGATGGCTGCCTGACTGACAGTGTAATAGATCCCACAACTGACCATCCCCTCCTGCTTCGCCACACTGTTTTCCCTTCAGTTTTGTCACAGCAGCTCCCTGTTATTTGCAGCCATCCTTCAGGGGATATCATGTCTGTCCATTTGAAGTGGTGAGAGGAGAGATAGTCTACCACTGGTACAGCCAGGATGGGATTTCACTTTTACAGGAAGAGCCTATTGCTTAGCAACTAAACCAGATAAAAGTGGAGCAAAGCTTTATGGAGAACCTTGACTGCTATGTCCTCAACGTTAATGCGACTGTAGGGAGTTAAGAATGTAGTTTCAGGACGACTTCTGCATTTATAGCAACATTACGCACCTAGTGACCCTCCACATTAATCACTGGGGTTTAATAATACTCTGAATTCTCTACCATATGCTTTGCACGTTCTGTTTCTTCACCAGTATTGATATTGAGCATTTTAATCTCAATAGTACACTTTCTTGCAGTATCCTGAAAGATTAAGAAATTATTTGTAATTATTTTTCCCAGGTTCCAGATACATTCTCAACCCTAATACATGCCAGTCCTACACAGCATGTGAAATGCTGCTGTCTGGCTATATGTGCTCACCTGTTAGCACATTCTGTCAAGCTCTGAAAGTTGCAAAACTAAAAACTTTCCCTAGCCTCAACCATAAACCTTTCGGCATTTGTATCCAAATGGCTGCCATCATTCATTAGTAATAAGGAGGACAGTTTGTTACTAGTATACCATTAGTACACCATATATAACTATTGTTTGGTTAAAAATTGAGACACAAGAATTTGATCTTTAACAGCTTCCCTCTACAGACTGAAATCCATAAAACCACAGAGAATCTAAAATATATTGATGAATTAATTAACAAAAAACTAACGTATTTGTTTGCAAATGTACACATAATTGCTTCACACCTCACTCACAGGTCATTCAGTAATGACTCAGTATTGTGTTGTTGTAGACTGCTGTTGGAAAGGTCGCTACTTCTGGGATCAGTGTTGAGCACCCAATCTCTGAGCCTCTCTGTGTCGTGACTACTGAGGAATTTAATGTGTGTGCTACTTTTTCAGCCTTTTGATGGGTTTTAGGGCCAGACAGTGTGCAACCCTTTTAAGAAGTCCCTGTGAGCACAAGGCCCAGCTCTAATATCAGTCAGGCTGCATTTCCTCTCAAACAGCTGGCCTTGTCTTCAGATCAAACACCTGACTTCTGTTCTCTGAGCCGCCAGAGTGAAAAGTCAGGTCTGACCCATCCCACGCAGCCAAACAAGAAATCTGACCCCAAAGCCTGGTTTCAGCCACTTTCTACTCCTGTTCCTACTCTTTTGGCATTTAAGCAAGATTGTCTGTGCCAGGCTTTGTTCAGCGGACCTTTAGTTAATTAGTTCACACAGGAAACGTTGACCCTCTCGTGGTGTTTTCTTGTAACTTTCAAACAGATTTCATTCCTTGCAGCTACAAAAGTCCATGTAGTACTGGTTTAATCGGTTAAAGGATCTTAAACCCTCACATATACAAGAGAATAACAGAGTGTGAGCCCAGTAGCTCATATGTTGCAGTGAGGATTGCTTAACACACACGACTTTGCGATCATGGGTGGATTTTTGCAAACAGAAAACTTGAAAAGACTAACTTTACAGTCAGGCGACTCCACTCAGGAGCCCAAAAGCATTAGGCTGCCTCATTACAGCATGCAAAAAGGTTCCAGCAACCTGCAGACAAGATGTTGAAGCTGTGCGATAAGAAAATGTGACACTATCGACTGATGAAATCTTTGCTCAAAGGCTTCAGTTTAATTGCTGCCTTTTCCTGAGAGCAGCAGTCATAGACTGCTCGCTGCTGCTCATGCTTTTCACATGACTCAACTTTAGAATAATGGGCTCTGCTGTATAATTTGATGTGAGTCTCATTCACTATCATGAAGTATGTTACAGAAATATCTCGATGCTCTTAAGTGTTGCTGTTTTTATCCTCTGTCTAGCAGGGGCAGACTGAGACAAAGCATGGGCTATTGCTTTTTGGCCCAGACTGGCTCCATACGATCATGAACACCACAAATCTTTGCTTTCCATATATGTGAATGTCTCACATGCAACTTTTATAACACACAAGAAATGATGTATCAGAATAAAGCCGTTCCTGTTATCTCATCCAGGTTTTAAGATTGAATGGACATTTTTATTCTTGGATTAATCCATCGGTTGGATTGAAAGATCTTAAAACAAGTTAGAGAAACATAATCATCTCAGATGAAAAATACTGGGTGCTGGACTGAAGAAACAATAGGACGTCTGCACAGAAGATGCTCCTTTAGTTTTTTAATTCTGTGCGGTTTCGGGCACTAGGCTTCCTCAGACAAGCTTCTCGCCTGAAGGAGCATGTTCTGTTGTGCAAACTTCTCTTTTTCATTGCTTTGATAGATCTGTTTTTTTTTTATTAGTTCTCCCGAAATAAAAAAAACCCATGTATGTATATAATGTTTTTTGAATGCATGCACATTGTTGCTGTTAGTTTCTGCCAGCTTGGTTGATATTTGACACTAAACCAGCTTTTTTCCCTAAATCAACCAAACCGGGTATTCATTTCAGTTTCTGACTTTATCCATTTTCTTTTAAACATTGCCATGTGGTTTTGTTTACATATAAAGTAGAAGTAAACAGAATAGAGGAAAACAAGGCAAGGTAAAACAAAAAGAGAAGGATATTTGTTAGCTGGGACGGTTAGCTATGGATTTGATTCCAGATGCACATGTGTTTATATGCAATTCCACCAGAAATCCTTTCATTTTCATGATAATCTCAGATATGTTTGCAAAATTCTGCTTTCCATTTATTCACTTTTTTTCTAAACCTGTATATATACTTACGTGAAGCCTCTCAACTTTTGCTGTGGATTTAGGAGAGACTGAGCAGTGTACCAGGAAGTTGGATAAACAACATACCAATCAAGCTAACAAACCACAAGCTTTTAACCACCGTTTTCAGCACATTCAAGTCAAAACCTCATAGTCTTATTTAGCCAAGGGTTCAAAAACCTCACAGTCATATTTAGCCCAAAGTGGTATGGTGATAGCTAAAAGCAAGTGCATGCATGTAGAGTGGTTCATGCATCTATTAACAACCTCTTTCACATTACCAGGCAGGCCAGTCTCTTTAATTTTCCTCTTCGCTTGTAGTATCATTGTTATTCTGTTAAAGGAATTCCATCGGCCTGTTGCAAACACATTAGCCTCCAATTGCAGAAGTGAAATACAGTCATCTGAAAAAAAGAGCATTTCCTTTATCTAGATATTAAACCCATACATCATTCTCATCTTACTAAGGAGACCCTATTTTCACCTCTCTTAGTCGGCTGATGTTGCATGAACGCAAAGTCACTCGTGGATATGTCCCCAGTATTTGTTTTTGGAAATATGATACGACAGCGCACCTTTCTGGAGACTTTTATGATCTTTCTATTAGTTAAGTTTGTTATGTCGTTTGCTGAAAGCATGATGATGATGTTGGAGTAGAGGAAATAATTTGTGTTTTTGTGTAAAAACTCTTTGTATTGCTCTATGCATCTCAGTTTTTTTCTAATCAGCACCTGATCTTGTCCATATTCCCACCATCTCTTCACAGATTAAAGAAAAGCACAAATTTCTTTCTTCAAAACTCTTCCACCCAATCGCTCCTCAGTCACAGGCCATCCTCTTCTTACCCCCACGACCTCCTCTCTGAAGGAGCTCCGTGTCTTAGCCGCCATGCCAAAGAACACCAAGGTGACTCAGCGGGAGCACAGCAATGAGCCGGTCACCGAGTCGGTGGCTGACCTGCTGTCCCTGGAGCACCCCATGGACTACAAGAGCAGTCAGATGAGCATGGGCCTCAGTCCTGGATCTACCGCCCCAGTAAAGGCCCTGCTCCCTTCCCCCGATCCAGATGCTGAGGATGGCCGGCCTGCGTGGAACAACAAGCTGGAGTACATCCTTGCCCAGGTGGGCTTCTCCGTTGGGCTTGGTAACGTTTGGAGGTTTCCTTACCTGTGCCAGAAGAATGGTGGAGGTAGGTGTGCAAATTTGTGTGTATGACTTTGGTTTATTTTAGAGAGTCGTGGTCTGTTTAAAGGGGCAAAAAGCGAAATAATTTAAAACAAGGTTTGCTGTTGTGCACTACCTTTAGGCCAAAACAAAGTGTGTCATGAGCAACACCTCCCTTTACCTCTGCTCCCTACTTCGTCCCACTTCCAAATGTGCAGAGTGTGTATTTTGATAAAGTGTGCTAGCTAATGTAGCTAGCCAAGCTCTGATTTGTTGCCTTTGTTTACAAGTGCTCCAAGCCCCTGAAAGCGTGTGATTTGTGCAGGAAGAGGGTAAAGTGCAGAGGGAGGAGGGACAAATGGCAGATGAGTTTGATAGACATTTCACCTTTTAGAATGGGTCAATTAAAATGATTGGATGGTGCTTTTTCAGGTGGCTAAAATATTTTACTTTTGTATTAAAGCATTTATTTGATTGTTTGCTATCTGGGTGTGAAGAGGATTTGAAATAATTTAGTGAAAAATGTTCCTGAAAAACATCTCCTACCCTTACTTTAATAATAGTTATTCTTTTATTTCTCTGAGTAATGTTAATGGGACATTTTGCGATGAGTTGAAGCTATTTTGTTTTGTAGTTTGTTGTTGATTCTACAAAAAAAAGTGCCAAGATTGGAGTGATAAACCAAATATCCCTTCATGATTTTGATATTAATGCTTTGTGAGCTCCATTGTTCAGAAAAGCCGAAGCAGGTTTGTGTCCATCACAAATGTTCTCCCTGCTACACAAAGTGGAGCTGTTTCCAGATTTGTTGTGTGATTTATTTTTTTGTTTTTTTTAAAAGGGTAAGAGCAGTGTCATCCTTGCTCATAGTTAGACTTCATCTGTGGTCTTGACTGATTTGGAAAAAGGGAGTTTTACACATATTTGGCATGAGTTGTTTTTTGTGTGTGTGTGTGTTTCTGGTACTTGGGTTTTTGTTGTGATACATGTTTTTTCAGCTTTTTTGTATCTGATTGGTGCTCTTGATGATTGTCAGCTTTGTTTCCCTGCATAGGATATTCTCTGTTGTGTTTCTGTGCAGGTTGAGCAGTTGTCTGGTGTTTCTGTTTAGATTAAGGGACCATCGCTTTATATCTGGTGTATTTTTATCCTCTTCCCTCCATTCTCCTTTTCATTTCTATTCACTCTTTATCCTTTTTGGTCCATTCTGGTCAGATCCCACAATATCATGTAAATTAAAAAAGAAAACTAAGATTATCAAGAGGAGCATCGTACACATAATGCTGCCCTTTGCAAAGCAAATTTGTTTAACACAAAACATCTCAACAGTCATGCCGCTAGTTATAATGCCAAACAAGACAAGTTAAAAAAAGTAGAAAAATCTAATATGAGCCAGTATATATTAAGTTTTAGTAAATATAAACATTTGTTGAATGCAATTGTGTAAAGAGACTGAAATGAAGCAACACATGCTGTTCAGAGGAAGAAATCTTGATTTTGCAAGCACAGTCAATAAAAACATAGTTTGTATGCAAATTTTGTAAAACTATGATCATTAAAGTTTGGATTGTCCAAAAAAGATTAACTTAGACTTAAATATATTTATTTGTAGCTGTATTGATGCTAACATCAAGCACTGCTGCTGTGCAAACACACAGCCTTCTTCCCTGAAAGCAGCTCAACACTGATTCACACTGATCTGATTACTCTGATTACGCTGACACTACTCTTACTCCAAACATTTAAACTCTGATGTATTTTTCAAATAAAGCATTCAGACCTGTGACACAACAGTCCTGAATTAAGCATGAAGTGGAATCAGCAGGCATATTGCCTTCCATGAAACAGTCGCATAGATTATCATATGCAGTTTATCACATCTTATTTCAAATAAAGGCTGTGTATGTCCTGTACTGTCATCACCATTGCCAAAATTATTGGGATAACTAATTCAGTAAATGTGTGTGAACTCTGCAAAGGGAAATGCACTGAGCAGCATTCTGTCAAACTCAACAGACTTAGTATTCTGCTAAAGAAACTTAACTAACAATAAGTCTATGAAGGAAAAGCTTCCATTTAATTCATAAATGCCTTTTTTTCATCGTTGGAAGATCAGTGACACATTTTGTTCAGTGCACACATTTCATCATGTTGTAGAGTATTAACGAGAGATTTACAGATCATCAGTTGCCTGCTTTGCAGTCAGAATTAAGCGGTAGAAAATGGATGGATGGATGGATGGAAAATATGTCATTAAAAGTTGTAAAGTAAAAGTAATTTATGTACATCATTCTGTTAACTTCTGGGATGAACCATTGGAAAAAACAGTTTGAACTCTCAGAGAGCTTCATTTGAATCACTTAATTACTGTGGGTACTGTGGTGTTCCTGTAAAGGAGCAACAAGCGACAATTCATCATTTCTAGGTTGAAAAAATTAAAAATGTGCAATGTGAATCTCTAGATGTGTAATTCCATCTGGAACATAGCATAACGTCACACACCGTCTTTCTGTGTTGATATCAAGCCTGATTGGCGGAAGTTAGAAGCGATCATTTGAAAATGACCGGAAACACATTTCACCACCCAAAGAGACACATTAAGCGGCAAACAAACCGGGTAAAGCAAGAGAAAAAACGAGGATAGACAAAACGAGCCCTGAGAGAACGAGAGACGTTACGATTCGCTCGGAGCTCGCTTTCCTTCTCCTGGACTGGTAAGGAACCGTCATTATTTAGATCTAGTGTTACTGCAATGAAAGCTCCTTCAGACTTGCTCTGGAATACAATAAAGTTGTTGCTCTTGTCCTTTATGCTGCTTGCATTCAGGTATAGTTCTGCTCTTTTACCTGGAGCGTAGTGGACAGCGAGGACAGGTAGAAGAAACTGTCAATCATGGCGCACATTTCTTTTGCTCTCAGTCCCTGACAATATTGCTTGTTTCCCTTTAAATAAAATGACCCACCAAAGCAGTTACAGCAGTAATTGTGCCATGAGTCAAAGCCTGAACTGAACTTAACGCTGACTGGATTTTCTGTGGCTGTGGTTTGGTTGGTTGCTCTAAATAAAGTTACAAAATACATTTCGAAACTGTTTTTTGTCACAAGTTACACTTGACACACACACACACAAACACAACACTGACCTGGTTCTTTAGTCAGAGCTGCAGACTCTTAACACTTCTCATATTTAGTCAGCTTCTGCTGCTGCTACAAGATGAGGGCCTTTCTCCTCACTGAGATGGCAGAGCACTGCGGAATAAAGCTTTAACCTGAAATTCAGTCTGTGCATGGTTTTTTGCAGATTTCTTTGCATAATCTTCTTGGTATTATGATTTTCTTGTATTGTGATTCTATGAGGGAGGCGGTGATGACTGTGAAGTGGAAGATTAAATACAGATTCAGACATGGTTGGTACCTATGTGTAGGAGGTGTGTTTTAAAAGGATTATTTGAAATGTAGAATAGCAAAACAAGGCTGCGCATTTGAGTGTGACTGCAGTAAACATTTTAAATGAGAAGCTTGCAGAAATATGAGGACAAGTTAGAATAAGGAGACTTCAAATCATATAACTCCTGCTGACTGTAACAACACAGAATCTGACTGTCTCTGTTTTGTCCAGTGATTTTTAATTACAACAGAAGGGGATTTAGTTTAAATAAAGATTGCATTGTTTCAACAGTATACACAGTAAGCCCGAGCACACAGGGGTTATCAAACAACACAAAAGAGTGCAAATATTTTTATTTGGAAATACTGCCATGTTCCATCAAAACTATCATGGGGGAGAAGGGTCTGTTGGTTTTCTTTTTCAAATAACTACTTCCAGCCACTCTCTGGCAAAAAAGCTGCCAGGATGCCTGGAGTGGGGAGTGGTCTACCCAGCCTGCAGAATGAGAAAAGCAGCATGATGAATAGCAGCATTTAGATATTTGTTTCATGTTACTAGACAAAAAGTGTCAAGAAGCATCTTAATTCATGACAAAATCAATGGGAAGCTATGAATTGTTTTCACTCCCCTCACTGCTCTCTGTGTCTATTGACTGCAGACATGGCAGAGGCCTAATGGCTATTTTATTATGGAATCGTTTTCTGTAGACACACACCCAGCGGGACTTAATCAAATGAAATCATAATCAGTTTTGGAAAATCAATATTAATGCAGAGATTTTAGTAGGAGTGTTTGAAATGATTAAATGAAGGCTACCATATTCAGATTGCAAATTATGTTTTGTCAAAAAAAAGTGTATTTTATCCAAGCTAGAGTTCTTTCACTCAGGGCTATAACAAGCTACAGAACATGTGATGAAAACAAAAAGAAAGGAAGGCTCCTTACCCGTTTTATCTCTTTCCAACATGTTTTGTTTGCGTCTTTTCTTTGATCAATGTTTCAGAATAGTGACATAAAGTATCCACACAGAAGCCATGTTACCTCTATTAGCCACTGGTGATGTTATCAGAATTTTTAGCCAGTCGATCAAACGTGAGTCATTTGTTTATGTGTCTGTGCTGTCGCTGTCCCTCAGTACGAACCTTGGCTTTGAATGGTTCTGTCACCATGGTTCCTCTTCATTTCTTGACGCAAGCTGGCCTGGTTGGCGGGCGGCTGTGGCTCAGTGGATAGAGTCGTCGCCTACTAGAACAGGAGGTCGGCGGTTCGATTCCACATCTGGTACATGTCGAAGTGTCCTTGGGCAAGACACTGAACCCTACCTTGCCTCCTGATGTGCCTATCGGGCGTATGAATGTGTGTGAATGGTTACTTCCGTTGCACCCAGTATGTATCAATATATGTGCTGTGTGAATGGGTATGAATGGGTGAATGAAATTTGTCATGTAAAGCGCTTTGAGTGGTCTGTGACTAGAAAAGCGCTATACAAGTACAGTCCATTTACCTGGTTATGACTAGTCTGCGACCGCCTTCTGTTCTTCTTCTTGTTCTTTCAGTGGGAAAAAAGATACAAAGCTACACAAAATGATGGCTAGAAGTTAAAAATGAAAGGAAAAATAAGGATAACACTGGCTTCGGTGTGGAGGATAAAGGGAGAATTTCTAAAAATAGAACCTGAATGACCAAATGTTCCTTCTGCTGCTTTACAATGAGCATTTGTATGTGAATTTCAAACCAAGGGCATTCAATTACAAGTATAATGATTGTGCTGTTATAATTCCTCTCTTTTGCTCTCCTGCCTTCACAGGTGCGTACCTGGTGCCCTACTTTATTCTCCTCATCATCATCGGCATCCCCTTGTTTTTCCTGGAGCTGGCAGTGGGTCAGAGGATCAGACGTGGGAGCATCGGGGTGTGGAACTATGTCTACCCACAGCTGGGAGGCATTGGGGTTTCCAGTCTGATGGTAAGTGTGTCATGCTATATCAGTCAGAGTACGGCAGAAAATAAAGGTACTTATTAAACTTGTTATATCTTGTTATATATATGCTGTTAACCACCCAGCCAAGCATCATTGATTAAAACAGTCATCAAGTGAACAAATTATGTATCTATTTTCATTTGGAATGCTGTGTCTGGTGTCATTCTTGGTTTCTCTTTCTCTTGTTTTTCCACAGCAGTGTTAATAGACGTCACAAATTCTCTGAATTCTTCTATCCAGGAAAGACACATTTACCTAATGAAGGTAGAACTGTTAACTTGCACATTGGTAGCTCGAGGCTAATGCACAGTTACTGTGAAAGGGGTCGCAAATCTATGGTTTCTTGAGCAAAAAAACTAAACAAACCAAGAAAAAAACGTTCAACAGCTCAAACAAACACTTAAAACCGAGTTATCAACTACTATAGTAGTATACAACTACTGTCTAAGACATAACTTCTTTCCACGTACGTCTTTTAATATCCTTTACTGAGACTTTAAACGCTGCTTTCATGGACAATTACACTTTGAAATACGGTACAATCACACAGTTTATGTGTTGTCATTTCTTTATTAATATCTTTTGCTTTCAGCCTGTGGCCATGTCATTGGTTTGTAGTGTGCTGCGAGAGCTCAAAGCTATGATCAGTTTGCAGTGGGAATGCTGGTGTTATTTAGTGTTTGGTCTTAAATCAGTAAATTCATCTTCGTCAAACAAGTCAAAAGCTATATTAATAAATAATTTGAGGAACATAAAAACTGATAAATGGTAGATGCTGTCTGTCAGTCTGCAGCAGGCTGATGGACACTGATTACAATTTTCTTTTCCCCAATACTAACTGCTGATGTTAATCAGAATACTTGATTTCTCTAAGCTAAGGTCATTGTGGTGAAATGTTTTTTTTTATATCTCCAGGCATTTTTAGTCAAGATAATTGGAATTTGATCCAGTTGATTTATTCTTTTACAAACCATGAAAAAACATTGTGTCCAAAGCTGCTGTCATGGATAAAGAACAATATTTTATTATCTTCTTTAAATGAACAAAAAAAGGTAAAAGAAAAAATAAATAATTCTCCTTATTATGTGCAGAATTCTTGGAGTTAATATTTTCTGTCTGACTGCAAAACAGTGACACAGTGAAAACCTTTGTTGTTTCAAGGCACACAACTTGCAAACACCAGCACCAGCATCTGTCACAACCCGTCGCTGTCACCAGCTGGAGTAGTGACCCATCATGTCTCCAACCTATCAACATCACCAGCCTAACACATTCAGTCTTTCTACATGTTAGTCATCGCCACACTGATTTCATCAATCTAATGTAAAGTAGTGGAAGTAGAGACCTGGGCGCAGCTAGTGAGGCGTGTGGCAGTTTGGATGTGGCAGAGGGAGGCTCTGCAGCTATAAATACCCCCTCTTTCAGGACCACAGCCTTGGCTGCTGAGAGCAAACAGCTCAATAATTCATATGCACTCTGTCTTAAGCTGTGTGTTCAGTGTCTGTGCCTCGACTCAGGAGGAGGCGCTCACCCCACCATGCATGTTCCTTCCCTCACGTCTTGTGTTTGTGTGATTATTGAGCATTGCTGTTCTCTTTCTCGTCTCTCCTCAGGTTTGTGGTTTCGTGGGCCTCTATTATAATGTGATTATTGGCTGGAGCATCTTCTATTTCTTCCAGTCTTTTCAGTATCCACTGCCTTGGGCTGAATGCCCCATCCAGAGAAATGGGACTCAAGCCAGTGAGTCATAAACCCCCACACGCTAAGCGACAACGCACCCTGTAAATCCTAACAGCGATGCATGGCAAAATATAAGTCTTTGTATGAATGCCGCTCACTGCATGTCATGACTCATGGACTCACAACACCAAGTAGGGGGAAAAAATCTTTTTCGGGATTTATGTAAGACAACTGCACATTCAACAAAGTTTCTCAGCAGATGCAGACGCATGCTTCACCGGGTGATTCTTAATGCTCTGTGGTCAAACAGCAGCATCTCTGCAGGCTAAAAAAAAGTGCTGTCTGTCTTTATGGCGGCGCTGGTGGTGCTGTCTTAGCTTGCATTCAGTTACTGTTTTTGTTGTTTTCTTCTCATTGCGGATAAGCATGATAAAAGTTTAAAGTAAGAAACATACACTGAAACAACCACTTTATAAGATTTTAATAAATTAATATCAGTTCAACCTAAGGCTTTTTTATAACCAGAACCATTCGGTTCCCACGTACAAATAAGTCATTTCTATCAGTTATTTATTTAACGAAGAGACATTAAAAAGTATTTTCAGTAACTTACTGGATTTTCTATTGTTTCATGAAGTTTAAATGTATTACGTTTGGTGTAACATGAGATCCCACATCAAATATCTGCAGGCCTAAACATCCTTCCATACATCCATTGGCCCACAGCTACAATCATGCAAGACATGGGGTACACCCAGGAGGGGTCACCAGTCTAGATATATTGGGGGATGGATTATTGACACTGCGCTCACCTATACAGTTTGAATTTAATAAATAATTTAGCTAACAGCAGTATCTCAGGAGACATTAAAAATGTGGTAAATATATCATCAGACTACCATACATGTTTTGCTTCCCTCTCCATCTTGGTTTTTTTGTAGTTGTGGAGCCTGAATGTGAGAAAAGTTCTGCCACGACGTACTTCTGGTACCGGCAGACTCTTAATATCACAAGCACCATCGACGACACCGGCGGCCTGAACTGGAAGATGACCCTGTCCCTGCTGGTGGCTTGGATCATGGTCTGCCTGGCTGTCATCAGGGGCATCCAGTCCTCTGGGAAGGTACTGCGGCAGCCCAGCCGTCAAACTATAGAGATTAATTCTTTGCATTTTGTTCTCCGTAACAAAGACTTGACATAAAGACTAAATCCTTTCAGCAAAAGCTTTCCATTTTAATCAGTGATTCATTCCTATCAGTGAGAGCTGTATTGACCTGCTAAGCCTCTTGACAGTATGTGTCTATTTTTGGATTTCATCTATATTATGGAAGAGAGGGACATGCAACATTAACGAGCTTAAACCGAACCAGAACAGAAACAGTTCAGGATGTAAATAAAAAAATTGGCACAGACTTCAACATCCTGTAATCTCGATTCAGAGAGTCATACAGAATACGGCAACACATCATCCAACAATACCCAACACAGAGTCAATCACTATGGTCTGACGCAGTTTTTAAACACTAAAGTTGTGATGCAGTTATTATGGTTATTCTCTGATATGCAGCAGGAAAGATTTTTGCCTTCAGCTCATCTCCATGTACATTTGATAAGATTTCACAAATTTAGTGTCAGCGAACACAAAGCACTGTTGGGACTGATTCAGCATGTGCAACTGTGGAAGTGTGTTTGATTGCACTTCTCCGTCTATGTGTGATGTCTCAGAGAGCGTGTCCATGGCAACACCGCATACTCCACTCTCTATCCCTCTCTTAGGTGATGTACTTCAGCTCTCTCTTCCCGTATGTGGTGCTTTTCTGTTTCCTGGTGCGAGGTCTGATGATGAAGGGAGCCGTGGATGGCATCGCTCACATGTTCACCCCAAAGGTGAGACAAATGATGTGCATTGTAAAATGGAGTTAAAAATGAGATAGTTGTTATATAGTCACACTCCTTCCACAGTGTAGCCGACAAGCGACACCTTAGCACTTAATCTGGGAGGCTGTTCGGCCATGAATGTGCGGTGGTTTCAACTCCTCACGCTGAAGTCTACTCACATGAGCAAATATGATTAATATTCACATTGTGAATTATGGGGTTTGTCCATGTCTCCCTCTTGTGGTGAATAAATGTACTCACACAATTCACAGAACAATGCCACAAATGAGCATTGGATTATTATGACACATTGTTGTAGAGTGTGTTTTATTTTGTTGTTGCAAATCCCTGCAAAGAAGCATTAAGTAATATGCTTTTCAAATGTGGTGCGGTTGCAGTGAGGTTTTTTTTATTTATTTCATGATTTCACATGAGTCCTACATGAAAAGGAAATGGTGTTTGTCCATTTGTATTAATCATAATGATCTTAATCTTACTTGTTATTCAGAGTAAAACATAGCTGCATTTTGTGTAGTTTGAAGAGGTTATTTCTGATTCACATTCACGATGTCATGTGGCACTAATGAGTTGTACATGCACATATTATTTACCCTGTTCTTGAAACCAGCAACCTTTTATAGTAAATTGCTGTGATATCATTTCAGTATTGGTGGATGCTCGTACAGCAAAAGGTCATTAACAGAAAATCAATGTGAAGAACAAAAATTTTGTCATCCAAAAATTCTCATGTTCATGATTATGGAGACAATTTGTACTTTCTTTATCTGGCACTTCTTTCAAAATAACACATTTAAGAGAAAAGCTTCTTTCATTAATGAAAAAAACCTATCCCAACATTATAGGGAGATTTCAATCGTTATAATGGATTAATTCTGCTCAAATCACTAACATCCCTAAATATCAACAGATTCTATACTAATATAAAACATATTTCCCAACCTAATCAAATAATAATGAAAAATTATTTCATATAAAAATTATATTTTTGT
>JBBBVT010000014.1:14161729-14174964 GCA_037177035.1 Craterocephalus eyresii
GCTGTTTAAGGGGAAGTATTTTAAGTATTTAGAATACAGTACTAGAATTAGGAATGTAACGGAATACGATACAGAATTCATTTTAAAGTGGGTATTCAGTATTTTGTACCTAAATACAATTTGGAAGTATTCTCCCGAACACTGAAAATACGGTGGTCCACTGTGTCAAATGCAACCATAAGATCAAGTAAAATGAGAATAACATGGTCACCAGAGTGACATGACATCAGAGGATCACATTAAAAACTCTTAATAGTGTGAAGACTCTGTGCTGTGGAGGGGTTTGAATCCGGACTGAAAAAATTCTAAAATGCCATGCTGATCTAAAAAAAGTTGGAGCTGAGCATAAACAACCTTCTCCAGAATCTTTGAAAAAAATGGCAGTTTTGAGATAGGCCTAAAGTTTGCCATCACAGTGGGATCAACACCAGGTTTCTTGATCAGAGGTTGAACTACTGCATGCTTAAAACTTGTTGGTACAACACCAGAAGATAGGTGGAACAACATCACGAGGGGAGCCTGAAGGCTTAATATGGGGAACCACGTCCTCTAACACTGAATACCGCTGAGATCAAAACTAATACTGACTTTCATTCAGATTGGGACTTAAACCCCTGGCTGTCAAGCTTTCAGATCCAGTTTATGAATGTACTTTGGTGAAGATGAAAACAATGAGTGAAGACAGGCAAAGATCTGATGAGGTTAACTGTTTGCATCTGCAAGAGGGAGCATGTAACTGAGAATGACATAGGACCATCTGAGTCAGATGCTGTTTTTATGGCTAGAAGAAAAGGGGAAAGTTTGATCCCTGATATGTCATTACGATCAATGAACAAATACCCTTTGATTCACCATGAATCAGTCTTCTGTGTTTGAGTTTAGAGGTCAAATATGGGGGTCAAAGTTGAGGGGCGACGGATATGGACATGAGTCTGCTACAGATGTTGTCACAGATCCAAATTAGCATGTACAGTAGTACATGCAGGAGCCAGCTGGCACATCAAACAAACTGGTTCCAGTGCTGGTTTGGAGCCAGAGCATAACTTTGAATCAGTGCAGTCTGTTTCTGCTCTTGTTCCAGCATTATGAAACTTGTTCAACACTGCAACTTTTTTGCAGGCCAACAAAGGAATGCTTACATTAGAGTCTTTGGGAAAGTTGTGGAGACCATCCAGACTGGTTGAATGTTAAGATGACTATGCTTTTAAAAAATCAATTAAAGAGAGAACAATAATTCAAAATAAAAATAAAAGGATTGAGTCACAACAAGGGTGTGAAGCGGAAGCAGCAGAATAAGAACATGAGCTCCATGTTCCTTCGTTTGGCCATTTATGATTTTTGTTTCTTTGCTGTTCTATTCTTTTTTTGTTTTGTTTTGTTTTGTTTTGTTTTGTTTTGTTTTGTTTTGTTTTGTTTTGTTTTGTTTTGTTTTGTTTTGTTTTGTCTTGTTTTGTTTTGTTTTGTTTTGTTTTGATTGCACATTGCAACTATTAAATGTATCCAATCAGGTACTTATAATTCATTATTCTTTTAAAGTACCTTGTAACCACTTAGCAGATTCTGTACTTGCTGTGTGTGTGCACACACTGATGCAGCATTGAGTGTTTACCCAAGTGCAACATGCCTGTAATGGAATAGGGAATATGCAGTATGTATACATGTACAAGGAATATATACCCTGCTTATTGGCCAGGTGCAACTGGGATAAGTTCCAGTTCCACTGTGATCTTGAATGGGGGGAATGTAATTTTGAAAAAATAATTAAAATACATAATTGAACAGCAGAAGCTAAATAAGAAACAGCAACTTTTTTTTTCTTTGTACCAAAATGCTGTGTTAGATGTGCTGAAAGGGTTTATGCTTCCAGCTAGAGCAGAGGTCATGGAAATAATAAAGAATGCACTATAGACCATTTTTCATGATGAAAAGGACTGAAAATGAATGCAAACATGTGTGAATAATTGGCTGTGTGGTTTTCTTCACTATCCATCAGACTGTTGTGTGTCCATATGTCTATGACTAACTGAGGTGTTGCAGAGCCAGTTGGAAGGAAACATTTCAACACTGGACAACATTGCAACTTTTTTGCAGGCCAACAAAGGAATGCTTACATTAGAGTCTTTGGGAAAGTTGTGGAGACCATCCAGACTGGTTGAATGTGAAGATGACTATGCTTTTAAAAAATCCTGAGAGTTTAATCTATTTAATTAAAGAGAGAACAATGATACAAAATAAAAATAAAAGGACTGAGTCACAACAAGGGTGTGAAGTGGAAGCAGCAGAATAAGAACATGAGCTGCATGTTCCTCTCATTTTCTTGATGTTTCATGTCTTATGTTTGCAGTCATGTCTGCTCAGTGTGCAATAATCACAATCACTGTTTGGTGTCTTAGTCAGCTGCCATAATGTTCGAAACATCTTGTAACACCAACATGTGTCTACCTTTCCATTTATACTGGACATTTCTGATTTTCCTTTCTTTGCAGATCCATTCTTTGTTTTTCTATTAATTTGTTTTGTTTTGTTTTGTACAAGTGCATGTACCAGGAATAAATACCCTGCTCATTGGCCAGGTGCAACTGGGATAGCTTCCAGTTCCACTGTGGTCCTGAATAGGGTGAAGGTAATACTAAAAGACATATTTTACATCAGCAGCTAAACAAGAAAAAGCTGCTTTTTTTCTTAGTACCAACATGCTGGTTTGGTGTGCTTAGGGTTTATGCTTCCAGCTAGAGCAAAGGTCTTGGAAATAATTAAGCATGCACTGTAGTCCATTTTTCATGATCAAAAGGAATGGAAATGAATGCAAACATCTGTGATAATTGCCTGTTTGGTTTTCTTCACTATCCATCAGACTGTTGCGTGTCCATGTCTATGACTACCTGAGGTGTTGCAGAGCCAGTTGGAAGGAAAGGCAGCAGAGTTCATTCATTATAGGCTTGTTGGTTTATGACCATGGTATAAAAACAAGAGAAAGTACTATTATGACATTGTGCAAAAACAACAGACCAATTCAGGCAGATTATGCAATTGTAAGAATTTGAATCGAGTCATTTTACAAAAATAAGCAAATTCAAAATGGTGTTTGAGGCAGGACATTCAGTGTGTGGTAATTTCTTAAAAAGCATATTACATAAAGAAAAACAAAAAAGACTTGTTGGTACAGTACAAAAGACATACGGTATTATGTTCCTTTATTTGAGCATTATTGTACACAACCTGACCATGATTAAGGGAGAAAACATAGTTTTGTGTTAAAGCACTTACATAACTTCATTTTTCTTAAAGACTCTCATTAACTCACATGGTTGCACTCACACTAGGCCCTTACAGGTAAGGAATATCTGTTAGTGGTTTCTAGAAATGGGAATCATTTATATAACTGGACTTGGCTGGTGGACTGAGCTTAAAACGCACATGCACTCACACACACATACACACACACACACAGAGAGCAGGGCCTGCTGTCCATTAGTGAGCCAGAAGAGACTGGCCTTCTGCTGAACACATAATGGTTGTTGGGGGCGCGGTGGGGGGTGGGTGGGGTCCCTTTAGAGTGGTTGACTGTGAAATAATTCTCCTGCTCTTCACAGATCATTACTTTTTCACCTATGCTCACACAACTGTATTGATTTTGCCCATTGTTTGGGGTTTTGTGTGGCTTCTTACTTATGGGCATGAAGTACAGTCGCAGCAGAGTTGTGAGCAGCTGTTTTTAAAAACAGAAAGTTATCTATTGCATTCATGCTGTTGTAGAGATGTCTTCTATATTAACAAGTGTTGTTTATGTCATTGACTTCATGTTGGGGATATGGTTTATTTTGTGTTGTTTATCATCTATCAGTCCACAAAATGTTTATCTCAAGCTGAGTAAAAGTCCACAAGGATTGAAGATGTGACGGGTAAGGGTCAGCTTGGATTTTATCTGTAGGCTAACTCATATGAACATTTGCCATTGTTGACATGAATTAAATAATTAATAATCATTAGCTTTGTCTCCCTTGGATCTGACTTGGTTACATAATTTAATAGGACTCAACATAATCAGCGGTGATGGTTGGGAGTTATAGATTAATTGATTACCATATATAGTTTCAACCACACGCACTTAATTTCATGGCTACACAGGGCATTAAATGGCCCATAATAACAATCTGTAAACGACATAAGAATTCCCAAGTTTTAGTTTATTGAGAGTTTTATTAAATCAACACATTTTATTCCGGGGGAAAATGAGTACACTTTTTAAATATGCAATATCATATCATAGATCTGCATTTATGTATTTATGCAAGTCAGAAATCTCTAATGGATTAGAAAAGTGTAGTCATTTAGCCCTGTCATGTAAATGAACATATAGCAGACATGAAGACATTGTCATTAAATCAATCTCTACCACCTCAGCAGATAACAGAGGTCAAATCTTTAATCGAAATTCAGCCCAATAACCATGGTCTTGAGGTAAGATTTGCTAAAAGGCGTACATCATACATAGTATGTACATAGTATTGTATGTATTCATGGGTACCTTGAAAATAAGTTTAAAGTGTGAAACTGTTGAATCCCACAGTGGACTGAATTGTCTGTCATGCAGCCGTGAGTTGTCGCTGTCACACATGACGAGCTTAAAAAGGCAGTGTGAAGCCTGTCTGAGAAAATCACCCAGTGTGATAACGTGTGATTAAATGAGGAACACACCAGCTTGGCTTTTCTTAGAACATTTGTTTTCTGAATTTATCTTTTAATGAGTGTCACTATTTAAAGTGATTCACATTTTTTACCTTTTCTTAGTCTGGGCAACATGATGTGTTGAATATATGAGAATCATTATAAGTTGAGCTCAGTCAACAAGAGAAGATGCAAACTCTTCTGTTCCATTTCATAATGGCACCAAAGTGCTTTGGCTCTGCAACCTCTCAAGTTTTTAAGCTTTCTAAATGTCTGAACTTGAATAGTGGAGACAGAAGAAGGTGAGAAAGAGAGCAGAGCCCCAAATGCTCCATCTGCATAGCAACCACTCTCCTCTTCAATTTTTTCCCTTTTCTCATCTGTCCATGCTGAACCAGGCCTTGTGACGCTGGATACTGACAGACGGAGAATGAATTGTGTAAGTCTTCGATATGTCTGATGAAGCATCACATGTGATAAAACTTCACAGATTATTTGGTTTCTATTCTGATTCATTAATGTCTTTACAGCGTTTTAAAATGTTTTAAGTGTAAAGAGTGGTTTTAATCCTGAACGGAAGGACTTTTACAGGATGAGATCAATTCATTGACCCTGCTCTTTTTTACATGTATTATCTTGGAGCTCAATAATAATATGTAATTCACCAAATTCTTTTAAAGAAAGATCTACCTTAGCTCTGTTGACAACAAAATCTTCATATTGCATTGTTGCAGTAACTTATTTACGTCTTCTCAATGCCATAGATTAATTATATAAGTGATATTCCACCAGACAAGATGAGTAAAGACAATTCTTTTTCCACCAGGCCACACCAGTAAATCAGGTGGGGAAACAGCTCTGACTGAGCCCTTCTCCATGGAAACTGTGTTCACTATTGTCATGACAACCTTCAATAGAGGGGAAAAAATAAAAGGAGCATGGGGAAACGATAAAAGCGATTAATCAGGGACGGCAGCTCAAGCCATGACAGATTTCCTCTCTCAACTTCCATGACTGTTTCTCCTCTTTTTGAACTGTCATGATGTTTATGAATCACATTCCCGTGGATTTATCGAGCAACATTCTGCCAGGCCTCACCCAGCAGGTAATGTTCATTCACTAATGGAGTCACTAAGCTGTAAAAACCTATTGGTCACCCGTATGATGGCTGCTCTGTGGTGATATTGTTATCATACATATTATGACGGTAAATAAATCATTTAAAAAACAACCTCTGGATTAGGGTTGAACGATATGGACAAAATTTTATATCTCGATATTCATGCCAGATATATTGATATCAATACGATACAATATGACTACGGGTTCGGTGAAAACCAAGTATTTTTCAGAAAAATACAAACTTCCAGAGCTGTACATGCAAGATGAGCACGAAGGAAATCTATATCATCTATATTTTTGCTTTTTCAATATTAATATCTTGAATGTTCATATTTCGATATAGATACGATAACTATATATCTTTCAGCCCTACTCTGGATAGGTATTACCTCTGACCAGGAACTCAGTGTTTTTAAAAAAAGTCTCTCTGGAGTTATAATCATTAGTGTTGCATGTTAATCCGGATCCAAAAATATTAAAGTAATTCATTCATCTGTCAGCAGTATTAAAAACAAGACAATCCTAAATGAGGTTTTCCCTTCCAGCAGCTGCATTAAATTACATGATTTCCAAGCAAGTGTCTGAATGAGTTCAGTCAGAAACAGTGCACTAATGGTATTTTAGTTCATATCCGCTCTTTATTTTACTAATCTATTGAAAACACAAGCACAAAAGACATTTCATCAAAATATATTTAGTAAAAATGCCACTGGCCAGAAGCTTAAGATAAAAACAGCCCATCACTTCACTTTGAGAAAAAAAAAAGTTTTATTGTATTTTCCTCATATAAAAACAAGAAAACAGCTGTGTTCATAAAAACACAGTTTATAGTCTGAGTTGTATTGGAATAACAAGTATTTAAATGTGTAGATGTGACCATTTTTAAATGTTGTACCTGAGAATTCAGGGCAGCATCATTATCTTTTTACTGTTTGCTCCTCTCACTTTCTTTCATTAAAGATCAGATTAACTGAAACTAAGCTTAACCAAGTAGTTACACCACCGATGAATAAAGATCATGCCATTGTTTCAGCTCAGTTCATCAGCTGTAATGTGTGGACTCAGTACCTTTTGGGATTCCCCGTTTCTTTGGAAAAACTTCACAGTCCTCCAGACCTGAATGAATTCCTCTTAAACTGCATTTAAGATTTTGGCAGAGGTCTCTGAAAGTCTGTTATCTCTGGACACTTGGACATTTTTAATTTAATCAATTTCATCTGTTGTCTGATCTAAAGTTTCTGAAAGTTCAAAAATATACATAAGCTGTGGTTTAAATGACTATTAGTTGTCTGCAGGAAAACATCTTGTACTAACATATTCATTACTGATGTAAATTAATTCACCAAGTTATTAAGAAAACATACCATGAAGTATTTGACTATAAACATTAGGCTTTCTGTTGTTTTTTTTTCTCTTTTTTGTATACTACCTACTAAGGAAGTAAGCCCTACAACTTTGTTAAACTGGTAATAACCATCTGTCAATTGAATTTATAAGGCAGTTGTACAATAAATAAAAATGAAACTAACTTACAATATTAAGAATCTGATAAATATTCAAGGGAAATATTTCAGTTCTGATGAAATGATCATTACACAAAACTGTTTAAGTTAATGAAAAAACTGTGGATCATTCTCAAGATTAACTGCATCTCAAATACAGAAGCCAACTACTCAGCACCAATCAAATAAGTCATCAGTATCATAAAATTGATAGAACAACTTAAATCATGCATATAACACAAATACAGAAAGATGAGTGAGCAATGTTCCTGATTTTGTTTTACCTCAAATTAACACGTGCGTTCAGCGAAATACCACATTAAAATACACAGAATCTTTGCCTTTTTCTGGTGAAAGCCAGTCCACAGGAAACTCAAAAGAGTGTATGAGCTTTAACACATGTTGTTTTTCTTTTTTGTGTAGTATTGATCATTTTGACTTCCTCCTGACATGTACTGTCTTATTGCACAATGCATCTCCACACACCAAAATGTTTCATGGGGAGCAACATAGATGGTCATCTTGCTGCTCTGACACAAAAGGATGCATGTTTTTGCGCATGTGGATGTTGTGTTTCTTTGTGACAAACTGAGGGAGAGAGGATGGATAGAGCATTAATTAGTGTTGCCTGTCATCTCAAATCTCCATGGAGACGTGTTCAATACGACATCTACACCTTTGGTACATAATCATGAAGCTACAAGGGAGCAGGAGGAGCTGCAGCTGTGTCTGCTGTAGCACCGCTCGGGGCGGGCGCAATGTGTAGACCAGTGGTTGATCTATAAATAGCTGTACAGTAGAAAACAGAGCAGCGACATAGTGCAGCTGGAAACCCCCTGTTTGATAATAACAACTAGAAAATACTTACCGGCAATGAAAAAAACAAAAAACAAAACGTGAATTCTTGAAGCTGAATGATTTTGGCTGAAGGAAAAATTCTGAATGTCAGTACTCAATGTCTATAAAATATGTCAAAGCTTGAACTGTAACTCTTGGTGAAAATAAATGAATCGAATCAAGTTATCTGAAATACCAGGTAAAAATGGATTTTATTGAATTTCTACATAGAAACATGTACATACAGTATTATGTCATTATTACACTTTGACATGAATCTGTTTGAAAGGGTTTAAGTCCATCAATGTCACCGCTACAATCTCTAATGAGCAAATAATACCTAGATTATATGTGTATGTTTCTAATAAATTTGATTATATACAGGAAAGAAAAAAGAATAATGAAGTTAAAAGGTTAAGTATCAAAATAATGTTATTTATTGAAGAGAAAAAGGTGTGGTGCTCTCTGCATCAAAGTTAGCGATGGCTCAGTTGTAAAAAGAAACCAACAGGTGCACATCAGACCCGGAGCAGAAAAATGATGAAAGGTAAAACAAAGATGAGTTGAGGTACTCTGGACTTGCAGGTGATTTATTAAGCACTCCTCATGCACGCTTTTCGGATGATAAGCCTTCATCAGGATGAATTTTATTGTTGGTTAACAGTTTTAATGGCATATACACATCATATACACAAGAGTTAAACTAGCTGAAATGTTGTACTGTGCTACATCAATTAAGCTGTGTTTGTACATATGGCAGAGTCAGAACAGAATTAGTCTAAAGAAAATAAAACTAATTTCTACTTTGTTATCAAACATAAGGCCACTATGGCAGACAATTGGGAGAACATTAGAAGACACGAGTAAAAGAAACAACACTCCCTCTTCTTCGGGTTCCTACAGATCAACATGAGCAGAAACAGTACAAAACAAAAAGAATTACATTACTGCAGACACTTAAACTCCATTACTCACCATGGGGCACAATTGAAACTCATGACATTGTACTCTGTGTATTTTGACTAGCATGTACTGAAAATCTACCATCTAATCTAATAAAACCTGCATTTGGTCCGTGCTCAACCAGTAATAATGCATCAGCTGTATACAGCTTAATGTAATAGACAATACTGCTCCACTGATTTTTTTTTCTCATCTTCTTTTGTTAAGCTCTGTTACTGTACAAGCATTTAAAACACAGTTCAAAAAAAGGTTAATGGGAATCACTGAATTCTGCTTTTACTTACATTTAACACAGTCCCGCCTTTTTTAGGAATTTGGGTTGTATGTCACACTGCCTTCATTACATTCCTTGTTTATTGACAAAGAGACAGAGACTCATCTGAGCATCAGAAACATTTGCTCCACTTGTTGGCAAATCCCTATGCTTCTTTTCCGCAACCATTATACACATTATCCTCAGTGCGTTTGTATCTGGGACACTGATCTGTGAAGCACACAGAGCAACTCCAAGTGTGAAAAAATATGTATCTGTTTACCAGGAAGTTAAATGTTTTCTTCTGGGGTTTTTTTTCCAATAACTGTTTGATTGTAAAAACCACATTAAGGAGTGTTGTGCACAGCATCATCTATGGCCTTTTATCCTACTGATGATGGTGAGTCTGACTTACACTGTAGAAATATTTCAGCACGTGTTAGTTAAACATTTATTTGAAAAAAACTAATTGATGAATTTTACAATTATGAACAAAGTGATGTTTACAGCATGATCACTTGTCATTTCTCATTTTAATTACTAAGAGTTTAATATTCTGTGTATCATTGGTACATTGGTAAAGAAAAAAGAAAAAAACAAAATTAAGAAAAGAAAAGTAAAGAAAAGAAATGATAAGAAAAGCAAAGGAAAGAAAAGAAAACTTAAAAAGATGATCAGGAACTGTTGTTGGAACCCCTCTTCACATAAAAAAATACCAACAGAGAAAACGTTTTTTCCGTGCCTCTGAAATGAGTTTTATATAATTAAAGCCCATGTGGGGCTGCACGGTGGCGTAGTGGTTAGCACTGCGGCCTCACAGCAAGAAGGTTGCTGGCTCAGGCCCCGGTTGGAGCCAGAGGGGGCGGGTGGTCGGGCTGAGGGGGGTCTGAAACAGTGTTCTTTCTGTGTGGAGTTTGCATGTTCTCCCCTTGTGTGCGTGGGTTCTCACCGAGTACTCCGGCTTCCTCCCACTATCCAAAGACATGCATGTGAGGTTAATTGGACACTCTAAATTCCCCCTCGGAGTGAGTATGAGTGGTTGTCTGTCCCTCTTTATGTGGCCCTGCGACAGACTGGTGACCTGTTCAGGGTGTGCCCCGCCTCTCACCTGCTAACAGCTGGGATTGGCTCCAGCCCACCCGCTACCCAATTGGATTAAGCGGTTCAGAAAATGAATGAATAAATGAATGAATAAATTAGTTTTATATGGTTAAAGGAGTTTTATATGGTTAAAGGAGTTTTATATGGTTAAAGAAGTTTTATATGTGGCCACTATATAGTAGGTATAGAAATGGTAGCCTTTTTCTCTCCCTCTCTTTTAAACTAGAGAATCATCACATAGTCAACCATGCAAAACATGCAAAATGTTATGCAGCATGGACATGAGTGTACATTTGAATGTGTAATTGATGTTTTAAAGGATTTTGGATTAATATAAACAGACCTTAAAATCAAAAATTATCCTGATTTACAAGAATTGCGTCTTTAGTTCATCCAGGCAGGAAAGAAAAAAAACAAAACAAAACAAAAAAAGCCACAGTGGAATTCATGACCTTTGTCCTTTTCATAAGAAATGATCATTAGGTCAGAGTGGTGACCTCTGGCTGAGTGTAGCTTCCAGAAGAACCAAGGATGTCTGTACAGCTCTCTGTTAGGGAACACACAGACACACAGAAGGACAGGAAATACAGAGTAATTATCTGAGCATCAGAAAAGTCCTGCAATGTATGACAAAACTGATGAAGGGTCCCATTGAGCTGTGGCTCAGATGATGGATGAGGCTGTCCACTAACTACAAGTTATCAGGACACTCAGACTGGCGCTGTCCAAGAATTACTTGGAAATTTTCAGTTTTTTTCCACACAGCTGTTTCTTGATCATCAAATGGTCTTTTCAGGGGGTTTCCGCTTGAAAATGATAAACAATACAATGACATAGAATTGATTCTTTTTTTCAGCAATTACAAACTCTGCTTGTTCACTATCTTGGTAGCAAAACAAACACTTGGGAGATTTCATCAGAGGGGGAAGCATCACCGCAGATACCGCTGTGTCAAAGTAGTTGAGGATGGAACATAGATAGAACAAGATTTTTCTCTTCACCTATGTTTTAATTAATTTTTTGCCTTTTCTATTATATAACCATTGGATCCATAATTTGTCTTCATAGCTTTTTGCGGCCCTTGGTTACCTACTCTCTCTTAACTGTGTTTGGTGGTCATAGAAATGGTTAAATGAGCTTTTAACTGAAATTTTGTATTTTCAGTCTGTGATTACACAACATACCTGATGCTACACCCCATGAAACTGAATGTTAACACCTTTGCCCCAATACTGTGAGCTTAGAAGTTAAAATATTCTTTATTACAGAATGCACGGGTAAAATATATAACTTAAATGGGTAAAAACTTGAACCTGAACATAAGTACGTCATTGTATGGGCCCTTCACTCTTATAAGTTGAGAAGTGATGTGGTTCCTTGCACTACCACTGACTTAATCACGGTAGCAATCCCAAAGCAAAGCCTTTTGTGTGGGCATCCACACACAAGAAGATGAAGCAATTAGTGTTCAAAGCTCCTCTATTGATTATCTATTGATTAGTAAAAAAAATTACTAGGTGCAGCCTGAAGTCAGTTGAAGTCAAAGAGGCTTTCCAGGAAACTGGTGAAACGTTCATCTATCTCTGGCAATGACGTAAACCTGCTTAGAGTTTGGACAAGATTTAGTCATCATAGCAATCAATGAAGTTGCAGATGTTACAAAATGAATCCTTCTTGCCTCTGACTGCCTCTACATACGTTCAGGAGTAGCTATGTGGACAACTTAAACCCTCAAGGCAAACTTTCAACCCAACATTCACTTTGTCTTTTCCGAGCATCTATAAGGTCATTATGATGCGACATGGTGTGCTCTGCAGAGCAAGGCCCACATCAGTTAAATTAAATCAAAAAACTTTATTTGTGTAGCCCTTTTCATACATTATCATGCAATACAAAGTGCTTTTATAGTGTAAAATCATATATTAAAAATTTAAGAGTATAAATGATCAATAACATAAAAACTTTCTACTGTATATTTTGTAGTCATATACGCACACACACACACACACACACACACACACACGCACACACAAACGCGCAAACACACAACACAAACCGATGATGCCACTCTTCGACAGTCTGTCCAATGGTTTTATGGTTCTGTTATCTTTCCGGCAAATTAAGCCCCTTGGTTGAGTCTTCCAAAAGAAAAAGAAAATTAGACAGAGCTGGTTGGGCCCAAATTGAACTAAAAAGAGGCATAAAATGCAAAGTAAGCCTGAACGTTGGCATGATGTGCATTTAACTCACCAGCATGGATGCTCGGGTCTCCAGATGATAGGAGGAAGCAGGTGCCCTCTTTCTTATTCTTGACTCGCCCTCGGGAGCACCGGATGGACCACTTGTCACTGGGGGAAAGTGGCTGGGTCAGGCTGCATCCCTCCTCATCTGAAAGGGCCACATTTGCATCACCATTCTGTTTCGAGTCTGACAGGAAGACAAAAACACACCAAAACGTAAATGCCAAAGCTTTTACTGAGACTCCCCCGAGGACAGAGACAAAGGCAGAAGTATAATGCATAACATCCTAATGTTTCTGTGACGTATCCAATTTCACTGAAATGTTATGGGGGAGTAATTTGTTAGTGGTATGTTGCTACCTTAGTGATGAAGCGGAATTTGTCTGTCTAAACCTCAGAATCTAAAAGACAAGAAAAACAGTGGCTCTCATGATTTAACAAAGCTCCAGACCCCTCAAATATTTAAACTATTCACTAGGGCTGTCCCGATCCGATACCAGTATCGGGTATCGGTGCCGATACCAACAAAAAAACACGGATCGGAAAGTA
>JBBBVT010000014.1:14184522-14204191 GCA_037177035.1 Craterocephalus eyresii
TGAACGCAGCGTGATTGCATCACCAGACTCACATCTGTAAGCAACGCAGCTGCCAGCAGAGGATCAGACGCGCGTTTCTTTTTTTGTCAATGTGAAAGGAGCCAAATGCCGATTGATCGCGGGTTAACTCAGCTTTGAAAAACCTGCGTCGACGCCCTAATTTCAGTGTGAAAGTGGCTATATTGAATCGGCATAACTGTGATATGATTAGCATTGTGATAAGGCTTGGCTCAGGTTAAACTCTTTGTAAAACATGAATGATTACAGCAAACTGAAGACATTTATCTTCAGATGCAATCTTGCTGGTTGGAGAATCCAGTGTGAAATACTGCCACACTGCTGACATTACTATCAGCTGCACAGTGCAACTATTTTAAGAACAATGAAGAAGAACTGTGTCAGAGCTCATAGAGCTAATCAGTAAATACATACTTGTTTTCATAGATTTTGTGGTATGGAATTGGTGCCTGCACCTTAGTACTCGCCGATACCGATACCAGAATTTGGATGTATTTCCGATACTGGTATTGGTATCGGAACAACTCTACACAAAACACAAAAAAGAGACACATTGAACTACACTGCCATTTAACTTTGTTTTCTATACTCTTTTCACTGCAGTACATAGAAAATCTTCTACACTGAACAACATGCTGTTATAACTGTATGACTTTGTACATTCTAAAATAAAAAATATGCCTTCATAAAAGAACATCAAATCATATTGATAAATCCCAGCCAGCTGTGTCATTCACAACCGTGTAATGAGGGGGAAAAAGGAAATGATGTATACTTGTTGATTTTTACTTTTTGTCTGTCAAACAAAGTGACTGTGAGCAGGCTCTGTGATGCCGAGTTATTTTCAGTGAGCAGCTCAGAGCAGCAGAGCAGACTGAACGAACATAATCACACAGGACTAAGCATCTTTCTCCAAGACATAAAGTGTCAGTCACAGAAGTGTTACAATGATCTGCTGCTTTAATCATGTGTGAAAAATCTAAATTAATTTTCCATTAACAGAGCAGCATATTTGAGTTTACTAAACTAAAATAAAATATAGCTTTTGTTGGGTGTTTAATAGAGATTATGTTTCACAATCAATCAGGGGTGAACCATTTTCTAAAAAAAACTGACCACTGTTATAAATACGTAATATATGTTTAAATCATGAAAGATGCAGTTGAAATGAGAACATTCACATCAAGATCATTCAATACATTTAGTCTAAACATGTGCAATTGGTTAGTTGTTGAAATTAAAGTTGCTTTTGAACTGAAGAATCCTGAATTCATTGATCCTTTGGTCTTTCAAAAGAAGGGACATTGATTTTTTCCTTCGCATGAGGGGAACATGTGGAGATATCTTCTGTGGGAACGGCAGCTTTAATTGCTCACCACTGATAAAAAGTTATAGCTCATTACAACACCAATGATTAAGCGCAAGCTGCAGGGCTGAGGAACTAATAGAATATCGCATTAAGGCGAAAAAAGAACAAAGTCATAGCTTGTGCTTGTTGTTAGTGTCAAGACTTATTTTCCCACAAGTGACATTATACAGCTGCGTGGTGTATCTGTTTCTCCAGGAATTTAAACTACAATTCAGACAGAATTTCAGCTTTATAAATACAATCCTTTCTAGATGTTACATTGTTCTATATTATGATTATGAGAAATCATTGTTTTAGGTTTTTATTGGATTTTTATTTTTTTTATTGGACAAACTGGATTCAAATTGAAATCTGTTAAACAGTGTTTACATCACCGGTAAAGAGACAAGAGAGAAATTTTAGGTAATGCAGCAGATTGTTCCTCAATGTGAGAAGTAAACAAATGAAATCAGGTTTATTCAACTAACTGAATTATTTTCCAGTAAATGACAGTTTACAGTCTGGATTTCAGCAGTTGGGGGGCGACTGAAACTTTACTTAATCACAGCCTATTCACTTTTGCGTCTGTGGAAGCAAAGCAACCATGAATTCAAGTGGTTTGAAATCCAACACACTGACTTGGAAAGTCTCCTGATTGCTATTTCCATTGTGGCAAGTTAAAGATTTGTTTATTTATATTTTTTACGTGAAAGACGGCCTATTTTTATTATTATGGTAACACTGGAATCCATTGATATTACGCAGATCAAACCATGACCTCAGCAATACTTGATCTTATAACTGAATGAAAGAATAAATCACTACAAACTGTTGAAGTCACATGAAAATAGTCATGGACATAATTTCATCCATTTATTCATTCATTCTGCAAAATAACTAAAATCCATTCAATTAACGTGATGAAGTACCGTAATAATTGGGACAATGTGATCAGATCAGGTTTCCATGGTTACTGCATATAGTTGAGCTGCTTGCAGCAATTTGTCAAACTCAAATCAAAAGGTGAATGCTGCTTTTCTAATGAAAACGAGTTGGTGCTTTCAAGTCAGGGTTTCATTTCTAATCCAATTTGATGCAATAAAGAAATTTCAATATGCATTCTGTTCTGTTGGTGTTTATAAGGCTGCTGGACTTATGCCAGAAACAGTGGTGCCAGCAGTAATTCCATGTGCTGACATGAGAAAAGTCATGGTCGACTCAGAAGTGGATGCGGTTTTAACGATGGACCGATGAACTTCCAAACTGCTTTCAGGAATCACATTACCTGAATTGAGTTCAAATGCTCTCTGAAAATAAAAAGCCCATAAAGGTAATGCGAATCCCTTAAAATCTAGCCCTGCATCCTTTCAGAGAGCATGCTCTCATAATGCACAGAGAGTAAACATACATCTAATCTATCTGGAGAGGAAATGGGCAAAGCGGGTTATGACTGGGTCAATATGGACCTGCCCTCACGAAACATTTGCATCTACAATGGTCATTTTTACAGAGCTGTACAAATTCATAATTACTCATTAATAAGTAATCAGTGGTGGAAGACAGATGGGAGAGTGTCATCTTGAGGCGGCACCAAGTTTGAAACAGCTGTGACCCAAACGTGCCTGCTGCTCCACAGAAAAGGACTGAAATGGGCACCTGGACAAAATCTAAAATAAACAGTATTTGCTGTGTGTATAGCGTGTACTAAGAACATTATACTTGTGCAATGCTGTAATATTGTCTGAACAGACCATTCACTTCCATACGTAGGCAAACAGATACTACAGAACGGATGAGACACTCTTTCAGAGCTAAATGTATTTTCTTTTCTGGCTCTTTGCCTAACATCTCCTGCTGGAGACACTTGATACCTTGCTTTCAAGTTTACTTCAAAAAGCCCCCTCCTGTTTTTGTTGTCAAGCCATTAAGCATATAGCATACTTCCATCCTTACAAGCCAGATTATGGCCCTCATGAAAGCAATTGTGAATTCTATCTATATCACAACAACATCTATCTATCTTTAAGTTGAACAAACTCGTTCATTTATATGTGTTATTAATCATTTTAAAACATACACATCAGAATTACCAGTAAAGATGATTGAGTTATTGAGCAATGTTCGATGTGTCTCATATGTTTGCATATGGAGGTATATGTTGACTGACATGCATGAAAATCAAGGCTGCAGAATATCAGAGAAATGGAAAACAGCTGCATTAGATCTACAGATCTAACACCAGCTGTTGTCACTGTTTTGAAATTGCACTATGACTGATTCAGCAAAGATACAAAGCATGAGACATTAGCAGAGGAAGCAAGGAAAAGAAAGAGAGAGGGTGACGGACGAAAAGATAAAACAAGAGTCAAAATTAGACTTTTACTGGCTGGAAAAAACTCAGAGAAGAAACAGGATACAAGACAGATGCTGAATGAGCTTTTGTTAGGGTTCATAAAGGTGAGAAAATCTCTCAAAGATGCACTTGTTCTATTTCAAATATAATTGTCTTTAAATTGGCAATATTGTGCTAAAAAAGCTTGATAATTGTGCATCTTAATGAATACAAAGTTCAAGGTAGGAGAAAAGGTAAGGGCTTGTTTGTTTGATCGTGAAGACAAAATGTTCTAACATGATCATGCGGACAACACTCAGCACTTATATTACTGCCTCACCAGGGGACCAATACAAAGCTAAACTGCACGCCTCAGTCAATTAATTTGTGGATGAGCTGAAATTTTCTTCAGCTAAAAACAGGTAAAACTCAAGTTGTTGAGTAGGAAAAAAAGAACAACCTGATCATCTTCAGTCGGCAATCTCAAAAGCAACAGATGAAGCTAGAAATCGTGGGATAAATTTGGGATTCTGGAATAAATTTTACAGCAATATTAAAGCAGTAACCAAATATGCCTTTTACCACATGAAGAAGATCTAAGGAAGGGGTCTGCAGCCTTTACAATCCAGAGAGCCACTTTGGCCCTTGATACATCTAGATAAAACTTGTTTAGAGTAACAAATGTTAAATTTGAAAAAAATCAATTTTTGTCATTCAAATTTTTATTTGTTTTTATCATAAATACCCATGCAATTCAAATCTCACAAATGGGACAAAACAGAAAAATAATAAACGAACAAGAGTATCCTATCCAAAACACAGAAAAAATAAAGAAATAAACAAAAATATTTCATCTATCTGCCCTACCCCCACTCTAATATGCTACAATTCTTATATATTCCAAGAAGACTTCCCATTCAACTTCTATTTTTTAAATAAACAGCCGTGAAATTTGTCATTTTGAATATCCACAATTTAATTTTTCTAGCTTCTAGTTTTAAAACCAATTGCAAAAATGTGTAGATATTTGTGGATTTAAAAAGTCCATAGTTTCCAAACTAATAACAAGGAAAATAGATCTAAAGGAATATTACTGGTACTTCGAGTGCCATGCAGTGGAAATCAATCATTTTATTTGTTGGTTCTTTGCCTTTTTTACCCAATGGTATTAAAAGCCATAGTGGAAGGTCCAAAGAGCCACTTGTGGATCCAGAGCCGCAAGTTGCAGACACCTAATCTAAGGGAACTGTGATGACTCCAAAATAATTGAGAAACTTATTCATGCATTTATTTTCATCGTAATTTCGTCCCCTAATGTTAAACGTGTAGAATGAAAAATAATCTTGAATCAGTGGAATTGATTGAGATTTGACAAGCTTGTTATATTCACAGCATGAAGCAGTGCAGCTGCTGATTGGCTGAAGTTCGTGGGGACACCTGATGATTCTGGGTACATTGTGCACCTTTCCACTTTTTCTTCTTCTTTCTTTCTTCTGATCTGACATTTTTTTTAAAAAGACCCAGAATATTAAACATCTTCTGAACTCACCCTGGCTGCTCTGGATGAGTGAGGGTCATCAAACAAGGCCCACATCTTCGGCCGCCCAACTTGCCAGCAGCTCCTCGACTTACTGCCAGAGTCTTCGATGCCAAAGCGTCTGTCATCGTCGGTGTTCTCCGGTTCTGGCGGCTCAAATATCTCCAGGGCCTCCTCCGCGTCCCGGTGCTGCCGGTAGTTCATCCAGCAGCAGGGCTCCACGTCGGTCTCATCTATCCCCCAAAACGCGAGTTCCTCCTCGAAGAGCGGCCCGCAAGCGTCAGCCGGGCAGTGCAGCTTTCCTGTCCGGTAGTAGTTTAGGACGTAGGCGAAGATGCCCGGGTGTCTGTCGAAGAAGAATTCGGTGGCACTCGGGGGCTCTACATCCGAGTCGGGGCTGACCTGGGAGTCAGGTTCAGCCAGCCACGCCAGGCGCGTCCCCGGCAGCGTCCTGAGGGTGCTCTTGTAGGTTTCATGTCGAATTCCTCCAACGTTGATGATAATTTTATCTGAGTCTTCACCCCTGGCCATATCCTCCTTCAGGCATGATTTTGATGGAGGTTTGTTGCCTGACTTGCGCCCTCGGTAAGTCGAAACGCACACTGAGCTTATCATTGAAAATCAGACTCTGGCTGTTAGCTGCAAAACTTAGCCCGGTGCCAAAACCAAACTCTTACCCAAATTATTCCGCGCAAGCATGAACAACTATTCCTGACTTTTCAGCCTGCCATTTCAAATAAGCCTGGAAATGGTTTCACTATGTTTACGCGCGCAGTGAACAGCATTCACTACTTCTTGCTGTTCAAAAAGGCAAGAATCGAGTTCCAGATGCGCTGTGAGGTCATTTACCATCTGTTGCTTCTTCTTATAAAGCTCCGTCTTCCCCTAGCGACACAGCCCAGCGGATGGGGATGGAGCGCTCAACAACAGGCTGCGCAAGTTAACTCTTTGGGTGCTGAAGGTTGACGCATTATTGAACCCCTCCCTCTAATTAGACCGAGCGGATAGACTGATGAATTGTCAGTGTAACTGAGAGAGCATTGTGAGCAATAACTATGCGTAATTAAGCCTCTTTAAGCTTTTGTCTGCTATGTGACATTGCACTTATTGAGACTTCCCAAAAAAAATCCACCCACCTGCACGTTGCCACCAAAATTATATTCGCCTATGAATAAACACAAATACATGACGTTTAAATCAAAGATGTATGAGAACTGGTTGATGAGTGTGATCCAACAGGTAGCTGCTGAGGTTCCAGTATTAATGAAATAAACGATCTGATGTCGCCACCTAGTGGGTAATGTGAAGAACAACATGTTTAAAGGATCCAAGATGAACGTGCTGGGGAAAAAACAAATTGTGATCAATAATCAAAAGCAAGAGAATGTTTAGACTCGTCATTTAAAAGTGAACCTAATCAAATGAAACATTTTACCACGTTACTCTGTGGGATCACAGTCGAATCTACTAAATACCATTGTGGGCTTAAGACACTTCTTCACATAAACAGCCAAAAAGTGGAGATTGCTGAGAACATTAAATATAATTGTTTATATTCGCAGTGATTTCATATGGTCTCTGACTGTTTTACATCTGGATGAAACAAACAAACTGTTCCTCCTGAAGAAGTTACAGATTGAAAGCCTATACATTAAAGTTTCATTAGTCAACTCTGTGGAGTGCATGGATTTCAGAGTCTGAAGGTATGTGTGAATGATGTACATGAATAATTCTGTTCAAAGTTGTTTGTTTTGTTACTGTACAGTCTAAAATCTGTTAAAATCATTTAACCTGAGAATAAAAAGAAATGTTGGATTTGGGAATCAGATACTGTGCCTCTGCAGCAACCATCTACACGACTGTAGCTACTTCTAGTACCTGAAAGTTAGAGTGCAGGTACCAGGATTTGGCAAGGAAGAGTTTGTAGAATAAAACAAATGGATCTGCTGAAAAGGATGGGGTCTGGGGAACCTGTGATTCAGATTCAGTGTATTAATCTTGCAAGATAACCACCTTGGTTCCAGGTTTGGCCTTTGCTCCATACTCTTCTATTTGATTTTGTTGATGATGGAAAGCAACTAAAATTGTTCCTATATTTAAGTACATTTAATTGAACTCCATAATTCAGCTCATTCAGTCACTTATCCAAATCACATAATTAAAATATTGATAAAAAAATAATTTATTTCACAAAAGATAGTCATAGTAATAAAGGGCTTTATTATATGAAGAATAAAAGCAGTGGTATTACATAAACTAAACAACACTGATAAGTATTTCTACTAAGATGAAGTGTCAAAGTCTGTGGTTAATCCACTTCCTCGATGGTGGGACCCTGCGAACGGGCTCCTGCCTGGCTGCCGCAGCTTCCTGATGGTGCAGCTCCCTGGTACAACTTTGTCACAATAGGCTTGCACACCTTCTCAAGTTCGCTCTGCTGATGCTCATACTCATCTTTATCTGCCAGGTGGTTGTTCTCCAGCCAGGAGATTGTCTGGTTGCACTTGTCAATGACCTTCTTTTTGTCCTCCTCGCTAATCTTTCCTTTCAGATTCTCATCCTCAACGCTGCTCTTCATGTGGTAGGCATAGGACTCCAGTGTATTCTTCGCCAAAATCTTCTCTCTCTGCTGCTCATCCTCTGCCTTGTACTTCTCAGCGTCCTGCACCATCCGCTCAATCTCCTCTTTGCTGAGACGGCCCTTGTCATTCGTGATGGTGATTTTGTTTTCTTTGCCTGTGCTTTTGTCGGCAGCAGACACATTCAGGATGCCATTGGCATCAATGTCGAAGGTAACCTCTATCCGTGGTACACCTCTAGGAGCAGGAGGGATGCCTGTGAGGTCAAATTTCCCCAGGAGATTGTTGTCTTTTGTCATGGCCCTCTCCCCTTCAAACACCTGGATCAGTACACCTGGCTGGTTATCTGAGTATGTGGAGAAGATCTGAGTCTGCTTTGTGGGAATGGTGGTGTTTCGTTTGATGAGAGGTGTCATAACACCTCCTGCAGTTTCAATGCCCAGAGACAAGGGTGCCACGTCCAGCAGCAGTAGATCTTGGACGTTCTCTGAAGTGTCACCCATGAGGATAGCAGCCTGGACTGCTGCTCCATAGGCCACTGCTTCATCTGGATTGATGCTCTTGTTTAGCTCTCGACCGTTAAAGAAGTCCTGCAAGAGCTTCTGGATTTTGGGAATTCTTGTGGAGCCACCTACTAAAACAATTTCATGGATTTTGGACTTATCCAGTTTGGCATCTTGAAGGGCTTTCTCAACCGGATCCAGTGTTCCCCTGAAGAGCTCAGAGTTGAGCTCTTCAAAGCGTGCCCTTGTGATGGAGGTGTAAAAGTCAATTCCCTCAAACAGAGAGTCAATCTCAATGCTAGCCTGAGTACTAGAGGACAAGGTCCTCTTTGCTCTCTCACAAGCTGTACGCAATCTCCTCACTGCTCTCTTGTTCTGACTGATGTCTTTCTTGTGTTTTCTTTTAAATTCTTCTACAAAGTGGTGAACCATTCGGTTGTCAAAGTCCTCCCCACCGAGGTGTGTGTCTCCCGCTGTGGCCTTCACTTCAAAGATGCCATCCTCAATTGTAAGGATAGACACATCAAAGGTGCCTCCACCAAGGTCAAAGATAAGCACATTGCGCTCCCCTCTCTTACCTTTATCCAGGCCATAGGCAATTGCTGCAGCGGTGGGCTCATTTATGATCCTCAGAATGTTAAGACCAGAGATCACCCCGGCATCCTTCGTGGCTTGCCTCTGCGAGTCATTGAAATAAGCTGGCACTGTGATGACTGCATTTGACACCCTCTGGCCAAGGTAGGCCTCAGCTATCTCCTTCATCTTAACCAGGACCATGGATGAAATTTCCTCAGGATAAAACGCCTTGGTCTCTCCTTTATATTCTACCTGGACTTTGGGCTTCCCGTTGTCATTGATAACTTTGAAAGGCCAAAGCTTCATGTCTGACTGAACCACTGGGTCATTAAACTTTCTTCCAATGAGCCTTTTGGCATCAAAGATTGTATTGGTGGGGTTCATGGCAACTTGATTCTTGGCAGCATCTCCGATGAGCCTCTCTGTGTCAGTAAAGGCCACATAGCTGGGGGTGGTCCTGTTGCCTTGATCATTGGCGATGATTTCCACTTTGCCATGCTGGAAAACCCCAACACAAGAGTAGGTGGTGCCGAGGTCGATGCCAATGGAAATCCCCTTTGCTGAAGACATTGTGCGAATCGTTTGTCTAGACAAATCCAGAAAACATTGATTTTTAGAATTTGAAATCAATGGTGTACTGTTAGTAATAATAAAAACGTCTGTATACTTGGTTCACCTAATTATCAGTGTTAGATAACCAGTGTACTTAAAAGTATGGAAGTAAGTTATAGTGGCTAGAAAAGCTCAAAGTTATGCCAGTGAGTGTTTTTCACAATATTTTCAAGTTCCTTTTTTTAATCTCCTGAATTCAACTATTTGCCATGAAACTTTCCTAAATAAGCCTTAAATAGTTGTCCACATCCTTCTAACACTCCCAATAAAAAAAAGATTTAATATAACGGTTAACTGGTGCATCTAGGCTACCGTATCATACCAACATTATTTATTAAGAACTTTAAAACAACCAAAGCTGAACAAAGTGCTGTATCCTGAGAAAGTTCATCTTTGCAGGTATCTTTCTATTCTAATGTATAACCACACATATCTAAAATCTTCAAGTTGTTGCCACTTACCGTCAATGACAATCTCTCTGTTGCTTGGAAGAGTGGAGGAACCTCTCTGGGTAGTTTCCTTCTTGACAGCTTCAGTCTGTTTGTGTTTCTTCTGAAACTTATGCCTTCACTGACTCACACTCGTTGCTTATATAGTTACAACCAGGTTTCCAGAACACTCTCAGGCCCCTCCTCTCCCAAGTCCAGTGACTGAGCTGTTAATATTAGAAACTAACGCAGTTGGCCTGGTGTGCGGGAGTTGGAGAATATTCCAGAGAGGGCCAGCAATTCAAGCCCCAACCAGTAGGGCTGACTCTGACAAGAACAATGTGAAGAATGTTGTAGTAAAGCACATTCGGGGAGTTGTGTGAAGCGTTAGCAGCCATGAATACCAGCTTTATCACCCCCAAAAAGGAAATTATAATAGTATAACAACAAAAGCCTCACCTCTGTTGTCTTTTTTTTTTTTTTTAAAAAACACTATATGTTGTAGATAAAAACACTTGCTTTATTGCCGATTTAATGCATTCATTTACATACACAGTGTACACATGTCATTTTGATCAAATTAATTATTGTTAGGTGCTGGATCAAATTAAGACAGTAGCAATCATACCAGACAAAGAATAATATTTTTCTTTGTTTCTATTAGTGAAGCTCATATGTTAGAGTTACAATAGCAGAAGCAGTGGGAAGACATTGAATATACCATAGATAAATGTGGTTCCACAGAAAGGAATGACTAATTTCGTAAAGGACAGAGCAGATGTAGATGTTGCACAACTCCTTTCCAGAGAAGTTGGGCAGCTGTAGCTCAAGAGGAAGAGCAGTTGTCTGCCAACTGGAAAGTTAGTTGATTCATTTCAGGTTTCCTGCTGACTACATGCCGAAGAGTCCTTGGGCAAGACACTGAACATCACATTGACTCCCGATGTGTATCAGGACATGAATGTCAATGAGAGGTTAAACCCCTTAGTATTTGAAAAAAGAAGTGCTGTATGAGTGTGAATGTGACATGTAGTGTTAACACGCTTTGAGTGGTAAAAATTACTAGAAAAAGCGCTATGCAAGTACCTTTTGGGCACTGTATTAACTGTAAAAAAATTAAACAGGAAAATGCAAAATTCACCTAAAAATGGGACAAAGGCAATGTGTGAAATGTTAAAACTGATTTTACTTTCCTTCATTAGAAAACATTATGCCCATTTTTTAATTTAGGTGAGCAATAACACTAACAAGACTTTGTGTTACATCGCATCTTCATTTTGAGTCAATTCTGAGTTTGGGAGCTGACGAGAGCAATAATTGTGTTTTTGAATTCTTAAAATTTCCCCTTTTGCTTGATATCAGATTTCCCAGCTACCAAATAATTGCCTTCTTTTTTATCCATGTTTTTCCCCTTTAACCATAGTCTTGGTGCTGTTGTAATTTCCTTGTTGATATAGATTAAAAAAACACTGTTCACTCAGTAGATTTTTTTTGTTTGTTGGTTTGTTTTTATCTCTCTGAACCTTGTCATAGAATTATGTTTGGTGGGAAAAAATCCCCAAAATTTTCTTCTGTATTACATTAAGAACCAATACAAAATGAATCTAATTACTGAACCAGTCTTCCCACCCCATACATCTTTACTTTTGAGCAACTCAGACTTGTGGTTTTATAACAAATCATTTTATTTGATTTCATTTGATTTATGTACTTATTATATTGACCAAACATAAATTTTCCAAACCTTTTTTAACCCCTTCCAGATGTTTCATAATTGTTACTGGCATCAAATACATAAAAAGCATATATTTTCAAAAAGCAATCACAGTTCTCAGTTTCAGTATTTCTCTTTGTCCTATTTTAAAACGTTTACATTTTACTGTGTCCCAACTTCTTTGAAGATGAAGTTGTAAATTATCAAAAAGGCACATTCATACCATGGCCTTACAAGACATTATCCAGTCAAAGGCTTGAAAGTGACATGTCAGGTGGAATGTGGCTGAGCAAATGGAAACTTAAAAGAGTTTAAAGTAGCTAGAAAATTCTGTAGCAGTTTAAGCTTTTCCAAATTCTGCCTTGGGAATGCATGAAGCCGGTTATCTTTTACATGTCCTGTGCTGAATCATAAAACATCATCTTAATTCAACTAGTGTTTCATGAGTTAATATACAGCTCCACTGGTCAGGAATTTAAACATACAAAAACACTCACAGCCTACTACAAATTCTGGAAATAACAATATTAAGTCATATTGTTTCTATGCTTAAAACTATTTTCAGTGTATATTTCCTTTAAGAGCTTGTATGCAGATACCATTCAATGAGATGACTTCATGCATACAAAACAAACATTTCTAAAATAATGTGCATGTTAACAGAGGTTGTTTAGGTCTGCCTAAACTCTGGCTCATGGAATTTACCCATAAAGTTGTGATGCCACCATCAAACAAAACATAAATGGTTTCTCCTCTTTCATACATACAGCCCTTACTCGGCACTGTGCGTAAGTAGAGTAAACAAATAAACCAACAGCTCTGATCTATGAAGTCAATGAATCTGTTGCAACCAAATACATACAAACATCAACGCATGCAAGTAGGCATTTCTTAAACACATTTCAAGACATGTTAGCTGATTATATATTATAGTTTCTCTATATGTATTACTCTGTAATATTAGCTCTACTTTTGAGGTGCAATTAATAAGTTACATTCAGCATAAGTAAAATAATTCCTCCATTTTGTATCAGTTCAGAAAATAAAATAGATTTCTCTGTTATCCCAGGGCAACTGTTTGCTGCATAACAGACAGCCTCTTTAGTACCTGTGAACAAAATACAGCATTATTTCACATATAGATATAAAACACTCTACCACATAATACACTGTAGACAAAACAGCCAACAAGAGATGGCAAAAACATTAAGCAGTGTGACACCAACCTGTAATAATTGGGTTTAAAAGGGCCGTTCTTGTTGAGGCCCATGTATTTGGCCTGCTCGTCAGTCATCTCTGTCAGGTGGGCATCAAAGTTTGGCAGGTGCAGACTGGCCACATATTCATCTAGGAGCAGACACAGACTGTAATTCACACAGTCTAGACACAGTGCACGTGGTCCTCCGAAGGGGGTATTTTTTGGTGAAGTCATAAGATGGCAGCAGTGAGCAAGATTTGAGTGAAGTGATGAAGCGAGGACAGTGCACAACCTGAAAATTGCATTCCTACCTACTGTACATCATTAATATTGTATTAAGGGAGAGTTCTGTAAGAATTTTATAAATAAATAGAGAGATTCTTACCCATTTTCTTGGGCAGAAGATACACATCCTGTTTGTAACGCCCCTCTGGAGCATTGAACAACTCAATCAAGGCCAGAGCCTATAGATGACACAGAGCAGGAAAACGGCTATAAGACCAACAAACAGTGCCAGAAAAGGATGTATTCCTGCACACAAACTACCGACCTGAGTTGTAGCAGTGATAGACAACACAAATGTCGGCACTGTGGAGCAGCTCAGATTTAAGAGACGACCCTGAGAATAACAGAATATATACAGTCCAATGTTGATTTTGCAAACATTGTTTTTAAAATATCGCATTACACATCATAATTCTTGTTTTGTGTTTTATTTCAGGTGCTCTGTTTAATACTCATAATTTCTTATTAAAACAATTCTTCACATTTTAAGGGGGAAAGTTTTGTAGGATAGAATGCCGATTTGTAAGGGACATTACCTCAGCAAGAAGGACTACCCTTTTTCCATCAGGCCAGATGATGTGATCAACCTGAGAGCGAACCCTTTCCCAGGTCAGTTCAGGGCTGCGCAGACTTGCCTGAAAATATAAGAGATAGAAACTTACTATATAATAAATAGTAGACTTAAGGTTAAGAGAACAGATTCACATGGATCAGCCACATCAATAAATCAACAAAACAACTTTTATTAGTCAAACAATGGACAAAGGACCTCTGGCGGTGTCGTTAGTGTGCTACCCAAACTGCAGTTTTTGCAGTGTGATAGGCATTGTCCTAATTTGGGAAGTTGCTGTCCCTTTGACAATGGGTAGTACATGTAAAATTAAATCCAAGAGTGGCAGGATCAAAGGTTTCCCCTCTTGCCAGATGGACTTCCCCTGGTTTACAGTTGTGGCTGATCAGTGTTATATAATACTCAAGGTATCTGGCAAATGCTTCACAAGTGTACATGAACTCTTTTTATATTTAGAAAAATTGCAATCTGTGAAATTTTTATTTTAAAAACTGGTATGATGCTTATGATGTCCCTAGCTTCCAGCAACGATCATCAGGGGATACTGATCGTGTAGTTTGGTATAGTTTAGTTCCCATAGTAAGTCAAGATCATATACTGCTGGAAGGCAAAAACAGTTGTACTAAAGTGCTACTAAAATTGAAGAGAGTTGGACTGAGAAAGAAAAATCGCACAGTTTAATGACTGCATTTTTCCTTCAGGGAGGGGTTGGGGGATTAAGCAAGTCACTTTCTAAGAGTCAGGCACCTTGGATTTCAAAACTTGGAACTTAAATCCATAGAAATCTAAATGAGGCATTAGTTTTGTAGAATTTATTGGATTACATTTGAGAACAAAGAACAAAAAAAGTAGAAAAAAGAAAAGAGTAAGTCCCAATTCTCCTTAGTGTGTGTACCGTTTTTGTAAATGATTGTATTAGATTTTCAAACTTCTATGAGTTTTGGGCTCTTCTTTCCTTTTTTTCTGTATTGTATATAAAAAACCTGCATGTTTTTAAGCTAATATCTTACATAAAAATGACCAGACAACATTGTTTTTATGATGCACTCACACACAGACATACAAAGTCACATTACCACATCTATCTCAGTATTGGAATGTCCCATATTGCAGACGATACAGCCATTCTTCATCCGGTCAAGCTGTTCCCTGGTAACAACATTCTTGTTGCCTGCATTTCATAAGAAAGGAGACAAGCTGTAAATAGAGTCACTGACTGTATATGATTAAATAGAATTTTAAAGCTTGCCTTTGTTTTAATATTTCATTCAAAACTGCATCTAAATTGGTAAGTGTCAAAAAGTATTTGGGCATTTTAATGAAGTCTGGTAATCAACAGGAATATTTCAATATGACATGTATTTGAATATTAGAGTCACTGTGTTCATCAAAGCAGAAGTAATGGATGTCACCGCATGGAGCACAGTACCAGTGCAGGTTATCACCACGTCCATCTGCCGAATGACCTCACTCAGTTTGACCACTCGAAAACCATCCATGCTGTGTGCGTACAGATAAATTGGACAGAAGGAGAACAATAAAAAACAAATTAAAACAATACTTGGAATCACATCTAATTCAATAAACAACACAGGAATAGAACCTCATACAGCAGAGTCGTGCAGAATGGTAATGGGTAGTGACTCACCATGCCTGCAGGGCACAGATGGGGTCAATCTCTGTGATGCACACAATGGCTCCAAGCGCTTTAAGAGCCGTGCAGCAGCCTTTTCCCACCTACGGATCACAAGACCATGCAATAAAAATCTGCTACACCAATGAAAATCCCATCATCCCATGGAAAGTGAAAATCTTTCAAATGAAGAAATAAGTCACCTCTCCATAACCACACACAACCACCTGTTTCCCTCCAAACATTATATCTGTAGTCCTCTTCAAGCTGGAAGAGACCAGCAAATGAACAGAAACAGATCATTTTGGACCATCATCACGCTCCAAATACAGATAGGTTATACACAATCATAACAAAAAGAGAAATAGAAGCATTGCAAAAAATATTATTTTCCTCTATAATTAAATCAGCTTACCCATCCAGGATAGATTCACGGCAGCAGTAGAGGTTGTCAAACTTCTGCTTGGTAACAGAGTCATTCACATTCATTGCAGGGACACACAGCTTCCCAGCCTTAGACAACTGGTACAATCTGTGAGGGAACATGGGGAAACATGTTCAGGCAGATAAGCACAAACAACATGTTCGCAAGAAAACTGAGATGCAAAACTTTCCAGAGCATCTGACTAATTAAGTCTATTGAGGGCTGTACGTACAATGCTGGTGTTGCAAGCAAACGAGCTGTCAGGTTTGTCAAATGGCCTCCAGTCAAACCAGACCGATGTCTCTTCGGTCCACTAAGTGTGTCAATAATGACTTGTGTAACTGCCAAGGATATTTTGTCTCCTGACACTATATACTGTATGTCATTCATCAATGACAGCTTTTGTTAAGAGCTTTAGCCGCTTCTAACTCAGCTCCATCTACAGGACAAATTACTCAAATGTCTCAGTTAAACATCCTTTTAAAAATGGGTTTTCTTCTGTCTATTTTTATCAAATATCAAGAGCATTTCAGTAAGGTAGCACAATTTAGCAATGAAAAATTTTCATAAAATAATCTAAACAACAGAAAAACACGCAAAACTCCCTGCAAGAAGAGCAACAACAGCCACAATCAAATCATATATCATTTACTTTTAATTGTTACATGCTGTGTATTATATCCCAAATATAGTCAGGTAATTTGGCATTGGGGATGTTTACAGCCATGTAGTCACTTTGGGCTTATTTTATATGGCTGAAAAGGGCACAGCCTCTGTCTTCTTATAATTATAGCTGTGACCACCATCCATCATTTTCATTGTTGAAACAAAACACATTTGCTGTCTCCTAAACTTTTTGTTTTACACATGGGTTCCTCCCACTTACCGTAATACTTGCCCTTACAACCCATCCAGGTCCATCTTACCTGTGAACACCAGTAACACTCTCTTCTACAATCCCCCGGACCTTTTTGAAGACACTGGGGTACTTCTTGTACACCCAGTGGGTTAAATCTCCACCATCATCCAAGATCTAAGATAAACAAATCAGATTCAAAACCATGTCTGACTGGTTCTAAAATAAGAACAGATCAAGATTAAATGCTGACAGGAGAGTCCAAATGATACCATATTAGCCTGCCAGCCGTCAGTGTTGACACAGCGATCGATGCACCACCAGAAGTCATCCTCCGATTCACCTTTCCATGCAAACACGGGTATGCCTGCAGGAAAGAAAACATACATGATGGGAAATGGCAATGTGAGTGGAAGGTCCATTAGAGTGCATTACACAGTGAGAGCAAAGGTGTAAAATGGCTGTTGTTAAGTTTCAAGTCACCTTGGTTCATATAACTTTATTGTTAAACAAAGTAATTAAGACTAAATCAAACCCACTTCATGTACCGTGGACTGTACAAAACACAGACAACACGCAGTTTTACAAAAAGAAACAGTATTTAGATAAAAGTAATTTCGGGTAAATGCAACTACAAACAAAGCACCAGTTTTGAATAAAATACATAATGAGATTTCAGCCTCAATTCCACACAATATTTAAAGAAACACATTCATGAAACACACAACAAACACATTTTTGTCAAATGTTTAAGTGTTTTCTTTCACTTATTTTTCTTGTTGACCTTTTTGAAACCCCCCCCCCCCCTTTACTGTATATATTCATCAGCTTATTCACTTCTATTATGTTTGGTCTAAGATCATCGATACTGCACAACAGGACCATGGATGTTGTACAGTTACTTCCTTTAAAGAATTTGTGTTAAGCAGCCAAGTTATTAAAAAATAAGAGAGAAAATGATTTCACCTGCTTCAGCAAGGGCAGCAGCCACCTCGCTTTGAGTGGAATAGATGTTACAGGCAGTCCAGCGACACTGAGCTCCTAGGGCCACCAGAGTTTCAATCAGGACCTGTAAGGGTATGATCCAAAGGGACACACAAAAAGAAAGCAGAGGTAAGAAGTGGGAAGCTGCTGAGGAACTTGAAATGGACAGAATGAGAGTACATACAGCTGTCTGAGCAGTAATATGGGTACAGCCCACTATCTTTGCTCCAGCCAGTGGCTTTTCCCCCTGGGCTCGCTTCCTTAAGGAGATCAGGGCAGACATGTCTAAGAGAGAGAAGAGAATACCAATTACAGTTAACAGATTAAGCTTTTACAGCACATTTGCTTTCACTAAAAGCAGGTGAGCTCAGAAATTAAAATGATTATTCACCAGTAATGGTCAGGGAGGAGAAGAATAATAGACCCTTTTAATCTACAGAAAGACAATATAGTTGTGGTTCTGTAGTAAATGCCTGTAAAATGGGTGACTGATCTAACAACAGTGTAAGTAACAAATGTAGCTACCCAGTTTTTAAACCACAACAAGAAAACCTGTCAAGCACTCACACCTACTCATCACTCACAGGGAAAATGTAAACAGTCAGTAAGACATAATAGAGTGCAACCTTTAGATGAGAGATGAGTGTAGAATTTAACAAATGGTTATCAGAAGTGATGGAAAGAGCTATGGTCATATTTCCATAATAACACTGACACTACCTGAGTCCTGGGTTATTAATTGCTGGGAAATCAGAAGAAGAGGGCTTTTAGAAAATAGTGTCTTGGTAAAATACTGTAGCCTTATCTTCTAAACTCATACAATCTGCCGGCGAGGTCGACTTTACCTTGGGCAGCGATTTCAATTTCTCTACGGCCAAATTCGGCCTGTTTGATGTTCTTCACGCAGAAATCGCTGCTACCGCGGGTGTTGACCTGGGCTTTGTCCCGGGGCGAGGTTTCATCATCAGAGCTGTCAGTGTAGGATGCAGCTGGGAAAGGAACACAAAAGATCACTTTTGTAGCAAACACACAAAAGAGCCAATTATGAAATGTATACTTCAAATCTGTTGTGCAAAAGGGGGAGCTTTTGTGTCCATTACCTGCATGTGTAGGCCTGTATGAATGTGTACTACATATGTGTTGCATATATAAACATATTTAATTCTTTGAAAGAGATGTGAACTCCGGGAAAAAAATATCTGTGAATTAAGTTTAGTAAACTTTGATGTACCTGAGCTGTAGCTGTCTGTGGATGACTGCGAGATGGACCGTGAGAGGGAACGCCGGCCTGCCTTAGTCGGATACTTGCTGAACTCCTGTTTGTCCTCTGCGTTTGCAAACTGAATCTGAGGGGAACAGGTCAAAACAGAAAATTAAATACAGATATTTTAAAAAATGCCAAACAATCCAGACATTTTGTGAGTTACTGTCAGGTGGGAACATTGTTGATGACTACTTCCATAACATGTGTCACATAATATGTTCTTATAGTCTCTGTTTACATGTGAACTCATTGTGCTGTTCCAGCCATACAGTAACTTTGTCCTTTCATAAAGGATATCAGCTTGTTACAATAAATCACAGGTAGATCAGGACGGCGGGAGCTGCTGCCTATTTTTAGATGTTCTCTCCTGTTCGGTGATTTATGCTTTGTTCAAATACACAGGCTTGAGTTGCTGTTGGTGCTGATTCATTGTGTCAACTCAACCCTTCAAAGTATCCAAGATCAAAGAGCTGGGAGCACATCAATTGGGTCAGCCAACCGTTGTATGTTTCCAGGCCTGTCATTTAATAAAAAAAAGTATTGCTCAAACCTCAGATGCTTCTTTTTTTTTAAATGCAGCTTCTAAATGAAAAGGACTTACAGGAACAAACTGTTACAGGACAGCGTTGGAGTAACTCGTTATCTCAGCACATTATTTTGCATCCTATTTTCATTGTTTGGATACATTCATCAGTATGACTGATCAGTGCAAAAAAGGTGCTCATGCATCAGGAATGGATGGATGGATGGATGGATGGATGGATGGATGGATGGATGGATGGATGGATGGATGGATGGATGGATGGA
>JBBBVT010000014.1:14204329-14219206 GCA_037177035.1 Craterocephalus eyresii
GATGGATGGATGGATGGATGGATGGATGGATGGATGGATGGATGGATGGATGGATGGATGGATGGATGGATGGGTGGGCGGGTTAAATCAGTGATATCAAAACATTGGTAAAAAAAAAAAAAAATCCGGTCAGCTGTGACACAAAGATATTCTAGGGATGGTTTCTGCTTTTCCAAAAATTCCAGGGTCACGTCTTTCAGACAACACTGTTTAACATAAAAACACTGCATAATGTCATGGAATCATTCTTGTTGTCAGTGCAGGAAGCCTTCCAGCTATTTCCTGAATTACCCACCCATTCCGTGTGTCCTTAATTCCTGATCATTTGACCTTTCTTTCAAGGTCAACTACTTTCGGTCAGTTCACTCATCTCCTTCATTCACCTATTCCCAAATTCCTACATTCATTGAAGGCAAAACTGTGAGATTCCCTCTGTCTCCTATTATCACTGCCCATATCACGTGTTTGGAGTACAAACTAACGTGCAAGCCGACAGAGTTGACACAACAGACAGCTGATGAATCAGGGATCATTTGAATCCCAGACTAACAACACAGACTCGGGTAACATTTCAGAGTCATGCAACACATACGCTGACCTAGAATGATGGCATCACAGGTGAACTTTGGTGTTAAAGGTTGTGACACTGAGAAGTGATGAAATATCATTGAAAAAATACATAATATGAAAATCGGAATATATTTAGCAATGTCAAAATGACATCTTACTTAGAAAGGCATTAACAAAAGCTGCAGCTGTATGCATGGGCTTCATACACTGTCAGGAATTAAAATCAACTCATTTTAAATGGAAGTAACTTCATTCACTTCATGTTTATGCCTCACAATCCCTCTTTCCACTGGCAGTGACACCTGGGCTCGAACAACTTACTGTGTGAGTAAAAAGTAACTCAAGAAGCTTGGGAGACAGATTGAACTGACTAGATCTCTGCATGTCTCTGTTTTCACAACTGAGAACATGTCCTGTCTCATGTGCTCGTAAAATAGTACATCCATGTTTACTTTGCATCAGCTTGTGCTGTTGTGGACTCAGCAGACATTTTGGACAATCTCTGCACTCATCCTTCAAAGTTTTTATCCATGCAAAAATTAAAGAGTCCTTCTTTCATTTTTGCGACAGATTGAAGGAAAAAACTAGGTTAAGCAAATAATGCTGCATAACTAAGTGTGCATCATGTTTCTGCTAAGAGAGGTTCTCCAAAAGATGAGCTGAGAGAGCAACGTCTGAGGACACAGCAAAGAAAAACATTTGGAAACAGCAAAAAGAAGACAAAAACTTGTGACAAGCCTCAAATCACCCAGGTTGATCAGTGTCACAGATATATCTAGTATCTTAGGGTAATAAAAAGTGTGCAATCTAAGTTTCCTTGGATGCAGTAAGAGCAACTCACCCTTTCTTTTCCGTGCCCATGTTTGTGTGCCATAGCTGCCTGCCAGTGCCTGCTCTCTCCAGTTTTCCAGCCTACCTCCCTGAGCCTCTGTGTCCTCTGTGTGATGGTACCAGGTGTCCCTGATGCTACTATCCCAGAACACTCCCTGAGCAGAGCAGGGGGGAGGTTCCCACCTATTACTGTGATTTCTAATGGCTAACCTGGACAGAGAGGAAAAGAGGAGAAGAGAGGCCTGCACAGAAAGGGGAGGTCGATTTCAACTGAGCCTCTCCCTCTACCTCTTTCAGTGTCTCTGCCTCTGTCCTTGACAACTAGCTGCGAAAAGTTAGAAGGTTTTATTTTATGGGGAATTTTTTTCTAAGTGAAGGGAAAGCGAAGTACAAGCAGCAAATATTTTCACATAATATCTGCTCACGGATAAGAACACATATTTGCAGCAAATTATGCTTTCATTGCGTCTAATTTGAACCACTAAATACTGTACAAGGGGATTGACAGGAGCCTTCCGTCTCCATTAGCCTTCTTCTGCATCAATAGGCATCCCTCTAGTAAAATCCTACGGCTAAAAATACCCTTTCTCTCTTAGATAGCAAGCCAGGTCACAGAGTTAAGCTGGAGAGTGTGACTGTTTATCAGTGGAGGGCCTGACATAATGCAACGCTAACTACTTAACCAGACACCAGGAGAGCTCTATAGCACCATCTAACTGTAATCCACACAGATCTCTGGCGCTGAGTGCTCACAGTGGCTGCATTCAACAGCTCAGACACAGTGAAGCAAGTCTGGAGGCAAGCAAGTGAAACTGAGATGTAGCTGAGGTGGGTCGTAAAATCTGTGCACTTCTGTAAGTCTGCAGAGGTGTCTCTTTGATCAGCATGTTCATGACTGATTGCATAGCGTCGTGAAAAACAACGTGTACTAATCCCTCCTTCCTCCAGGAGTATGTCACACTTAGCTGAAATTAGGGGTGCACCGAATATTCGGCCACCGAATATATTTGGCCGATTAGTGCAAAAAAAGCTACATTCGGCCTTCGGTGGCGTGAGTTAAAAGCAAGGCCGAAAAGTGGCTGTGACCCAATTAAAACAACGTGCAGTGTTGGTTTATATACTATAATGCAATTTATTTTATTTTATTTCTTTCGATGCATGCTTTGTTTCAAGGTCTACTGTAAATGAAAGACTTTGTGCTTCTTTGAAAAGCAAGGGGTGCTGGATTATTTAAAAATGCCAGAATATACTCAATAAATACTTGCTTTGATTAAAAAATGTCTACAAATTTATTCTAGGGTGTTTATGCAATATTTTTTTAAAAATAGTGGAAAAACTGAACCACATTTAATATTCGGCATTTAGCCAAACACTTTAATGTTATTCGGCTTCAGCTTCAGCCACAAATGGTTGCACCAAATGGTTTTGGTGCAACCCTCGCTAAATTATGACTTTCAAAGATTATCAAGCTAATGCAAAACCATATTTCATGGACAAATAAAACAGAATGTAGTAGTACTACTGACTAGAAGTTACTCACTTGCAAAATCAAGTGAGAATGTAAATTGTTTGACACCAAAGCTTCCAATAAAAAAGAAGAAAAAAATGGTCTTCATGGGTTAAACAGGAGCGATCCAGTGTAAATATCATGAGGAAAAGTGAGAGCATAGTTGTAAATGATGACACATGTCAGTATGGATGTGTTATATTTCTCAGTATATGGTGATTTTCTTTTCCCCCAGCGTTAACTACTGTATAGATACAGTGTACAACATATGTAAACCACTGACTATAAATAAACACCATAATATATAGTAAGAGTAAAAATATGTATATGTGCTGGAAGCCTTAATGAGACTATTATTACATAATAGTTTAATCATGATCATTTGAGTTGCTCTAGAATCATTCAGCATAGTTATAGGTGACCTCGATAACAATATCTGGATAAAAACAGAAATGAACCAGCACAAAGTTTAAAGCATGTATATTGTTTAAATGTATTCATGCGAGTGTTATAATAATGAAATAAAAACAACAATAATTTGTACAATCATGGTAGAGGTCATGTACATTCCTTCAGTGCAATGCTTTCACCTTTAAGAAAAGTTTTCTACATCTCCAGGTCAGATTCCAGATTCCTGGTCTCACTTCACATGTTTTCAAATATTACAAATATTACAGAAGTTTTAATGTAACTTTTGAATCAAACGATCTCTGGATGAGTTTTGTTTCTCTTTTCTAAATGTTTCCACCTCTGAGTTCAATCCTGCAGGAAGGGAAAAAAATAAACACTTCATCTTTGTCCTTGTCCACCAATCTCTGCTACAGTTTTGGCAGAAAAAAATTATGAGCTTGTGAAAATAAGGTATGAACACATTTCAGATTCTACATACAGCAGCTCACACCCACAGGGATCAATAAAAAATGATGATGCATGAACAAATTCAAAGTGAGTCCCATTCCGGGGGGGGGTTGTTGCATAACTATAACTGGTAGATGGATTCAAACAGAGGGGAGGCAGAGAGATGGTGCTGTTTGACTCATCCACCACTGCACTCACACATTCATTTCTAATTTGTAGCATTGATTGTGTTTACTCACTACTCATTTTGGTCACGTGGCAACACCTCCTTTACTCAGCAAACATCCAAGTCTCCCTCTTTATGATCTTTTCTGGAATAATTTTCTGGAAAAATAACAAGCTTTATGTTTCTGTTGGTTCTTTCAGTTTTTTCAACTCATTTTTAGTAGCCGTTATTCATTCGCTTTGTCATGCAAACAGGTGACTCAATTTGATACTAGACTCTCACATTTGTTCATAACACACAGCTTTGTTTTCAAAAGTGCGCTGCACATTCCTATCATCCAATATGTTTTGAAGCAGGTTCCCCGAGGCGGCTCACAGTCCGCACATTATTGCTTGTCAGATAGGCGGTCCGAGCTTATATTTTGAAGTCTATGAGCCCTGCTGCTGGAAAATAGATATCTCTTTTATTTTGATTTTTCAATTTATGTCCACGTTTTGGAAATTTACTTATGTGTATGACAAAAGAAAACAATGACCATTACCAAATAAGGTCTTAGGGAGATCTGTCAGCAGAAAAGCGGTAAAATATTTATAACTACGTTCCAACTGGTGGAGAATTGTGTAAGAAAGAGAATTGTTCATTTTCATCACATTCGAGCAAACCTTTGATGCAGATATGCAGATGTTTCTTCTACACGTGTAGTACAGCTGTTTATCAAAAAATCAGACAGGTGTTTTCAGTCAACAAAGGCAGTTGTCTGCTTATTTCTCATTTCTGTGGATTTCTGAAGTGGATTATGTATTTTTCCAGTATTTCTGACTGATCTATGAGTCAGTTCTTTGAATCACAACAAGACATGCAAGTATTTTTCATTTGAGCATCAGTTAAAATATCATAGAGTAGCTAATTCACATATAAACAATGTTTTAAGGCCACATCAGCCAATACTGTACAAAGACCTTGTTGTGAAACATGACAATGCTGCAAAATCACAATCAACATGATATATTAAAAGCAGAGTGATCAAAATTGGGGGGCAAATTTTACTTCAAATGAGAGATCGGCCAACATGTTTTCAAATAAAATTATTGGAAATACGAAACATCAGTTTACGCCAGAATTCCAATATTTAATATAGAGACACTGTCAAGTCGTGCTATATTTTCTGAAAGGATGAATCCCTTTAGATGAAGAAATAACAGTCAAAACAAACAACTAAAAAAGATTAACATCCTTATTCTTAAAAACATGCTTTTTGGGAAACAAAAAATAAGCCCTCAACCGGCAGTGGATCATCACATACATATTTCTTTGCTTTCTGTCACAGGCAGTGGTGGATCTGTAATGATGTGAGCAGCCCACTGATGAAGGTCTTAGCATTTTATGCTATTTCATAACATCTGAATAACTCAAGGTCTTTTCTCAGAGGTGCTGCTAAAAAATGTGTATCTCCTTCTCCTCAGATCACAAACAGCAATGATGTACACACATAGGCTAGGCACACTTCTACTAATTCAAAGCTGATCTCATCAACAAGGGATGAGTTCAATACCTATGTGATTAAATTAAACAAGTTTAATTTACCCCATCCCTTCACCTGCAATTACATCAGTGCAACAGCATGTTATGGTGGGTTACATCTTTTTTCACAAAGTAAAAAAAAAGCCTGCACCTCATTATGTCCCTCGTGCTCAATATGAAGACCCCCCATCCCCCTCTAAGCTCGGGTATGTTAACTCATGCATTTCTTCACTTAAATCAGAGGTTTAAGAGCTCAGGTTGGCATATAGCCGTTTCCTGACTCCAGGATGTTGCCATGATATCTAAATTGGCTTATATACAAAAGAAAGGCTGCAAAAGACAGGTCTGAACTATAATCTGCTCTTGTTGTTACCTCAGTAATAATATAGTAAAAACTAAAATTAGACTAAAAGAATATGAGGCATTGCTGTCTTTTTTTTTTTTGGCTTAATCTGTGTATAATGGTAAAAACTTATTTGTCACTTTAAAACAGGGTCCTGAAACTCCATGATGACAAATATTGTATTTCTTGGCGCTGCAGTCTTGATGTCCCGTAGCATTTCACTGCAGCACAATTCTGCGTGCAAACGTGAATTTATCCTCCTGACATGTGACTGCCTGGTCTCGGCCCAGCGATGTCCAGCCTCACGTTTCTTACCTTCTTGACGGATTTCATCGTGGGGACTGCGGTGAAGGCGGAGGAAGGCACTTCGCCAACGTTCATGTTCACATCACTGCTGTTCTTGCTGACTGTCAACGCGGAATATTTTTCCGCAACGTTTTCAGTCTCTTTGACATATTTCGTGGCTTGTTTGACCTCAGCTTTGGTGTCCACAGCCGAGTCTGTCATCGCATCCGAGTGTTACTGATACTGCACCAAAAAATAAATAATAAACAAAAGCCGGCTCACAGTTGACTTTCAGACTAACGTAAGCTCTGCCCGTCGCCTTCTTGCTCTCTTAAGCTTCGTGGATTAAAATGCCCGAATCGACAATGAAGCACTAATAACCTGGGAGTAGCGATACGTAGCTAACTTCGTAAAAAATACATCTGTTCTCTGACATACAACCTTCTACTTTCGCAAAAAGCGGCACAAGCACTTGTTTCGCTGCTGAGGCTCAGCTGTCACCCACAGACAGCAACATCTCCGACGGGAGGGGGCGGTTTGTTGAACGTTTTTCTACTAGCAAGTGAGCAGTGTTGTAGGCGTGACATCAACGCATCATCCAGTGAGGGTCGCTGGGAGGTTGAAGGAAAACGAGGGCTCGTAACTAAATAAATGAGGTATATTAAATAAAATATTTAACCTTTATTTGCATTACTCATTTGTTAGTTAGCGCTCGCGTGGAAGTAAAGTTTCCTTTGCCCTAGATAAAGCTGCCAAGGAGGCTGAGCACAAGACCCGCCTACTTTTCTCTGATTGGCTGACTGCGGGGCTAGCGTCCAAATTCACAGCTTTTGGTTGGCCAATGGTTATGATGAGGGACTATATTGTACAGTATGAATTTATAGATGTGTCAAATTGAAGACTGATCTGCTGTGTTACATCAGGGGGAAAAGTGCACAATTATGTACTATAAGCAACTTCGTTCTTCTTATTATTATTATCATTATTAGTAGTATTAGTAGGAGTAAGGAATGAGATCATCTTATAAAAACTACTATGTATAATCAGATTTAACCCCTTATCTCGGTTTTGCACAAAACCCAGGTAAGGAGTAAAGCTGGAAAATGTATTTAATCTTAGATCAACTTATCCATGAACACGTTGCACAAAAGTGGGCTAGTGGAAAGTATGATGTTACGACATAAGTTACCGTGGAGATTTATTCTGTAGAGTTGAGTCCCCCCCAAATTGAAACCAATATTTAATCCACTGCCAACTGCTCACTGTTATCATATTCTAGATACATATTCAAGATACATATAGACTCACTGTCATAATGTTAACACTTGTGATCATCCATTGCAATAATTTCAGATTCATTTTGGATTATTTTGCAGTCAATAGATGGTTAAACACTTTCCCATAGACTGTATATAAAATAAACATCCCATATAAACATAAATGCACATCAATGAGTAACACGATGATCCTTTGTTAAATAAGGATAGAATATATCAAGGCAATGAAGCTATAAGCCCCATTTAAGACTGAAGTGGCACAGTGCTCTTTCTACAAGATAGAAAGCATGGCATCAAACCACATCATACAACACAAGAACAGATGAACTTCAAAAAGGTCCATATAGAATACGCCACTCATGTCTGCATGCTGAATAAAATGCAGGTCAGACCCAGCAAATGAACACACCTATAAATTGATGCAGTAGACTCTTTGCAGCCATGCACACACAGTACGTAGAAAATAGATCTATTCATTCCCTTGTACTGAAATGGGTATTAATATTATGCCTGCTGTGCTTCCTGGGGGTCTCATGACAGCATCAGGAGAAAAGGCTGGCAGGCCCACCTTCTGTCCACATGCAATTCACCAGAAAATTCCCCTGCGAACAGAAAATGTCATCCTGTGATCATGTGATGTTAAAACTGATTAGTAACCCTTTCATGCCTGAATCATTAAGAAACAGTGCCACTTGTTATTTTGCATTCAGTAATTTCATTATTTTTTTTAATTTATTTTGATAGTTTGTTCAAGATGATTAATTGAATGTTTTCCATATTTCTGTTACATGGATATTCCACAAAAATATGTCTGTATCATTTTTCAAAAGAAAATTTGGTTATTAAAATGTATGAATGTAGCTACATATATAAATAGTCATTTATTCATTCTGTATTGCATGACTTATTGAAGCGGCAAAATTACAAATTTTCCATCCCCCACCCAAATTTTCCACCCCACCCATGAATACACTAGAAAACAGTTGTCAAATATATGTCCACTGTAGTGGACGCTATGCATAAAAGGGTTAATAGAGGTTGTGTGGCTCACCTTGTGATAGGTGCTGATAGATTGCAGAGGTCCAAAAGTCCAAAAGGACTGCCAATGACTGAAACTTGTCCTGTAATATGTGACTTCTCTTCCTTGCAATTCTATAAAATCTTCTCCATGTTCCAGTCTACTGTAGCCAGAGAAGGAGATAAATGTATCTGGGAGTGTTTTAATAGACACACATTTACATAGTTTCACTTACATCTGCAGTAACTTTTACCTGTAGTTTCGACTGCTTCATATTCAGAGGAAGACTGTCTTTGGAAATGTTAACCAAGTTAATGTCAATACAAGAACCTTGGAGTTCAGCTGGACAACAGGCTTGAGTTGAAAGGCAACACTGAGTACATCTACAAGGAAGGTCAGAGCAGACTACTTCTTACGGAATCTGAGATCTTTAACGTCTAGACCACAATGTTGCACACTGCAAGTCTGTTGTTGAAAGTGCAATCAGCTTTGCAGTGATCTGCTGGGGCACCAGCATGAGAGCCAGAGACTTGAAGAAATTTAGATTATAGTAAACTGTTATACAAATGAGTCTACAGGAGCATCTTTACATTGTAAAATAGCTGAGGGGGAAAAAATGGAAGTACCTTTCTTCCCACCTAGGCTGATGTGTCATCACATCAGCATTTAAAACAAATCCACTTTCCATAATATTAATCAAGAGATAGGGATGAATAATACTTGTAATAATTTTTAGTAACACATATAAACCATTCCTAATGACGGAGTTAAAAAGAGTTGAACTGCCCTTTAATACAAATATAACTTCTTTTTTTAAGCATATCAATTAAAAACTTTAACTAAAAACCTCAAGACAGTATTTTAACTTGTAGTAAATAGTATCAACCACCACCCGCCCTGTTTATTTTATTTTATTTTTTTGCATTGTTTTGTTTTTCGTTTGATCTGGGCTCTGAGGTAGGACCAACAGGGGATAAGGAAATATATTATCATAGTGAAGGACGATATGATGGTAGTAGCAATAACATAACTTGTTAATGGTATTGTTGTTATTCTTATTATTAATAATCATTATTATTATTACTATTATTATTAGTGTTAACAGCATTATTATTAGTAAAATTGATATCATCTTTAAATGTGCGCGTAGGTATTTTGTAAGTGTATATGCGTGTGTGGCATGTTCATTTTTTAGAAGTTGCATTAATTTTAATTATTAGTATTATCATTATTATTATCATTATAATTATTATTATTAACTTTTGTATCCATTATCCATGTTCAGACTGGTTTGACAATGTGTTATTAATGACTCCTCACCTGCAATGTATAGATTGACTCCTCACCTGCACTGTATATATGAGCACTGTAATTTCACCTTTTGCACAATTAAAAAAAAAAAATCAACAAGTATCAACCAACCTTGATTCGCTTATTAAAAGTTTAATTGACAGATTTTATGAACGCAAAGTCCAAACCTTTTTAATTATAAAAAATAATAATAATAATAACATTGCATAACTGCATCTGAAGGTTTAAAAAAAAAGTATCTACAGTGAAAAAAATGGACTGGTTGATGAAAATTTAACTACATGAAAAGAGGGTGTAATCTGATGGAACAACAATTTTTCTCCCTGCAACAACACTAACTATAAACGGTATAAAATGCATCAACAGCACTGGCGTGTATAAACACGCACTGGGGCAAGAAATTTCTTTGTACAAGATTTTTATCACTATCACATCTCAGTTTGTTCTCAATGGATGAAAGTCAGGTTTTCAAATCTTTCCACACAAAGCATGGGCTCAAGTCATTACATTGCAATAGAAGGGGCAGCACATGAAGATACAGAACAGCAGTGGAGCATAAACATTTAAATGTATTGGGTTTTTTCCTTCAAAAAGAAAAAAAAAAGGTACCATTAACAAAAAGATTTAAAGCAAAAATTTCAACTGGAGACAAATTCACATCTATCAGACCAGGGTCTGACAGAGAATGGATTCATGGCTGTCATTTCCTCTGCATGACGGGTGACCAAAAAATCCACGCTTCACTACTGTACAATGAAAAAATGAAAATACAAGGCTGGCTTCAAGTGCTCAACCAGAAAAGCTGAGCATTATAGCATCCTCCAACTGAGTGAAGGATGAGAAGTCATCTGGCTCAGTTGCCACACAGCCAGCTTCCTGGAAGACCAGTGAAGAGATGACAGAGAACCCCCAGTAAAAGCACCGTTAGGTGTGTCCTAACAGGCCAGATAAAATGAGAAGGTGTTTCGGATGTTTTAGCTGGGTCGAAGAGTCTCAGGCAGGGTAGAGTTCAGCCTGGAGTGATGATGTTGATGACAGTACTACGAGACCCGGATCATCTGAGTCACTGTCTCGTCTGGTGTCACCTGGGCTATGTCCTGCTGCTGCAGCATCATGGGAAAAAGAATCAGTAAGTTCCTGATATGAAATCTCAAGAATGTCTATCATACTGTAGATAATACCTTTTCAAAAGACCAACAAATCAAGAAAAAATAAGTAAATATGTATATATTTAAAAACTTGTATGCTAAATTATCTATCAAAAACTTAATATTTCATGCCCACATTTTTGTCTTACCTGTGATAAGCCCAGAGCTGCTTCTTCTTTCTCCTTAGGAGAAAAGAAACGCCCGCCGTCTCCTCGTTTGCGCTGCATAGCATGACGGTGGCGAGACTCATGCAGGTATTTCTGTCAGAGAAAGCAAGTACATGGGTACACTGCACAATAAACATTTAACGTTATCAGCCAGATTTGTTCTATTTGTGTAAAGTTTACCTCACCTACGATCAGATTTTCTTCTGCTAAGTTTGTTCAATATCCATTAAAGGTTCAGACTTGTGGTTGTTGGATGTTTTATTTACAACAAATAGGTTTAAAGTGAGAAAAACAATGTTTTTCTCTTATAATGTACATCAATGCAGCACCTTGTCATTCTTAGATTAAAAAGTCTTGTGGTAACTCATCTCTTTAAGGTCGAGTCTCCACAAAAAAGACAGAGACAGTTGGGATTAATTAATTAGGGATGCACCGATAAAAAAATCGAGGCTGAATAACAATTAAATGCTTGGCCGAATGCCGAATATTTAATGTGGTTCAGTTTTTCCACTATTTTTTGAAAAAATGGCATAAATAGCCTAGAATAAATTTGTGGACATTTTTCAATCAAAGCAAATATTTTTGGGCATTTTTAAATATTAAAGCAGCCTTTGCTTTAAAAAAAAAAACACACCAAGTTTTTCACTGTACGTTGTTTGAAATTGTATCACAACCACTATTCTGCCTTGCTTTTAACTCACTCCACCGAAGGCCGAATGTAGCTTTTTTTTTTTTTTTACACTATTTGGCCGAACATACTCGGTAGCCGGATATTCGGTGCACGCTAATGATAATGTCATCAAGTACAAAAAATAAATAAATATGTAACTGCCAAGACAAAAATGTTTGAGGCAAATCCGGGAAAGTGACCCCTGCTGAAAAGAATAATGTCTAGTATTATGAACTTTGCGACTTCACAGATTTACTTAGGGTAAATGTTACAGAATGGTGAAGGCAGGAGAGGGGTGTGAGGGCACGCCCACTCAAAAAACATATGAACATCAAAGATATTTTCAAGCTGCACTTAGTAGAAACTAAAACAAAATAAAAGCATTCTCCTTGCATTTATTTATTTATATCATGGGTACCCACTATTCCTCAAGCAAAGCAACACACAGAACATACCAGTAATGAAACTGGGTACATATTAAATGTTACACCAGTTCTGAGAGATTTTAAGTATTACCAGCTTCTCCACTTTTAAATATCCTTTTTTTGTCTAAAATACAAGTACAAACAAAATAGTGATCTAAGAGTCTAACTTTAATCATAACAGGGGTATCCAGATTTTTGAGTTTATACTATAAAAAAAATAGGACATACCCGCCTTTCTTTGGGGATCTTGCCCTCGGCCTCCAGCTTGGCCCGGGCCTGTCTTCGCTTCAGGATGCGGTGGTACTGTTTGGCATTGACATACAGAGGCTCCTCCTCTAGCATTTCAGCTCCTGGCAGGGGGATGCGCTGCATGGTGGGAACTCCACCACCGCCTGGTACCATCTGACAAAAGTGGCAAACACAAACAGGCACAAAGTGCTTAGAATCCCTGGCATGTGAAATAATAAACCAACACAAACAAGCTGCTTAAATGCAAATTGTTCAATCTGTATTAATGAGCAGCTTTTACATAAAGTTTTTTTTTTTTTACATAAAGTTCCAACTTTATGGCCATGTACACCATATATAGATGTTCCCAGTCCAATCATTTAGCTTAAAGCCATGAGGGGGTGTCGGTGTTAGTGGCACTCCCTCCCTGGCATCAGTAAAATGTTTTTTTTTTTTACAGAATACATATGTTAATTTTTGGCTAAATGTTGTAAGAGACACAAGCATCTCTAGTCCAAAACAGAAATGGTGAATCTTTAGAATGTGACAAAGTCATCATAAAAAAATGTATTGATGCGATTTTTACTTGTAGATAAAAATGTATAATCAAGACAAAAACGCAAACAGGTCAGACATCCTAAATCTGAGTAAACACCTGTGTGCATGGCTCATATGTGCTTCAGGAGCTGTAAAAAATGTTGACCATTTAATCAAGGGTCCAAATGTATCAACACAATTTCAACCAGAGGTGGTTAGTAGAAAAATGCCAATGTCAGACAATGAGTATGAGTTTTGTTAGCAAAACAAAATGTATAAATACATATATATGTAAAAAATGGAATAGATGACTACTCTGTGACCTTCTCCACACCCTTGCATGAGACTTGACCAAAGAAAACAAAAATGAAATTAGATGTTGGGTACCTCTGCACAGGGCCTTACCATGACCATTCCACCTGCATTGACCATGTTGCCGGAGACGGGCAGGGTGACGGTCACAGTGCCTTGGCCGCTGTTGGTGGTGTTGGTGTTAGCACCACCTGCTTGCACGATCTGGGCACCCGCCAAGCTGGCAGCTGGAATAGTGATCATTCCTGTACAGATAATCATCAGAGGACTAATTCAGAGTGAGGCATCCATGATAATCAGGTTTATAGAGTTAATAAAGCAGAAAGCAAACAAGTGGTAGAGGAAAAGTGGGTGTACCCTGCTGCAGGACTGAACCATCTGCGTTAACAGGCTGGTAGACGATGGTCTGCCCGTCAGCTGTCTGCGCCACCTGTTGGCCTTGCACACTTATCTGCTGGCCCTATTTTACAGCAGGACAAGGGAAAAAAACAACATCAAAGCTATGCTTTGATTATAAATAAATAAATACCAAAAATGGAGTTTTATGACTCTGGTCTGTAGACACAACGACAAACGTTCTGCTCTGGATTTTGTGCTTATTATAATGCAAGTCAGGAATATTTCTGGATTAGATTCAGATTTAATTACTTTAAATTTGAATAGGCAGAATATAATGTATTTCAATATTTGTGAATATCATTTAAGCCGTCAACAATACAATGATGTAAGTTAATAATATGATTTTCCCCATTAACATTCCTACATTTTACCGAACTCTTCAGAATTGTGAAAAAATATCCGTATCAATCGGAATCATAACATCAGCAACATAATAAACACACATACACACTAATATATATCATCGTAAATTTCTTTCATGTAATCAGAAAAATCTAATACCTGGTTTTGTCCGGCAGTGATGGCTGTCTGTGGCTGCTGAATAATGATTTGCTGCGGTTGCCCCTGCTGGCCCTGGAGCTGGAGAGTTTGGCCACCTTGCAACTGTATCTGACCTGGCTGTACCAGCTGGATCTACACACAGACACAATAACACAAATAGTGTGTCTTCCTTTACTGATCAATGAGAGTTATTTCGTTCTGAACTTCATGCACAACTCAGGTTATGAGAGAAATAAACTTATATGGACATTTAAATAGATAAACAATAAACATTAATAAATACAAAAGAAATTTACATTAAAAAAAACAGTACAGAAACGAAAAGTTTTTTATTACAGACTACACAGCTTTTGTCGTGGATAAAGCAGGAAAATCTTAACCTGATTTTTATGCCAGAACTAATCCTGATCTTTTACCTGCTGCAGTCCTTGAGCTCCAGATACAGGGACCTGCATTATGGTTTGACCTTGACCCCCTGACATGGCCTGGACCATGATTGGTTGCCCTGAAGATGTGATGAGCTGTCCACCGCTCACTTGAACCATCAAGGGCTGTCCCTGGACCTACAGACATGTGCAAAAGGTTGTTACAGCAGCAGTACTGGCATGGCTTATTTCATTAGGATTCAAAACAGGTTGCGGGGCTACATGCAAGTCAAATCACAAAATCCAGGACAACAGAGTGCAGATAAAAACAGTCGATAACTTATTGTCTTTTCCGCTCTCGTTTATATATATATATATATATATATATATATATATATATATATATATATATATCCATTAAATTGTCTGATAACACGG
>JBBBVT010000014.1:14219353-14229956 GCA_037177035.1 Craterocephalus eyresii
CCGATCTGCCAGGTTTGTATACATAAAGTGACAATTATATACACCTGAAAGCCTGTAGTAACCGATGTATCCTACAGAAACAGGTCATCTCAGTTTTTACAAAAAGACAATAAGATGATGAGCTGCGGCGGTCAGTGGTGGCAGTGGAGACGTGCTATTCAATGCCAAACCCCAGAGGGGATCTCAGCAACCAGCAAAATCCATCCATATTAAACATGCTTCCAACTGTAAGGGTCCTCAAAAGAAAACATCAGACCTTCTGAAGCTGCATAAAAAGTTATACAAGAATGCAAATCAGACAAACAGCGGTCTCATTGCAGCCATGAACACAGCATAGATCAGAGGCTTTCACACAACACACTGTGCTGAGAAACATGCAGTTCAAAATGTTGCAGGACATGCTGATGGAGGATGATGAACCAAACAGCACACAAGGGTCATGGGGAAAAAAAACAGCCCCGTGAATAACATGCAAACTAGTAGGCTGTCAAACTGTAGGGGCAGTGACACCACTACCTGGAGTGTCTGCACCTGCTGGCCTGAGGCCGTCACCACTGGCGCCTCTGTTTGCAGTTGCACAGCCGTCACTGTGCCTTGTGTCTGCAGGTAAGGCAGGACAGTTCAGTCTCAGACAGATACAGTTCAGCCCAAAACTGCTCATACCCTTTGCAAATTTTCTAATCCTAATGATTTCTGGAAATAGTTTTCTTCTGGATAGAAATTACACATATGTTATCAACGACTGTAAAAGATCGTCCTGGAGATATATTATAGATACGGTGCAAAGGAAAAGAAAAAGGAAATGTTTTAAATCAGTCATATTATCAATGATAAGTTGTTTATTTGCAATCACAGTAGTTCTGCAAACAAGCTCCAGGTATCTTTTATCATGAGTCCTCTGCAATGACTTTTAGATCTTTTAGATCCACAAACTCTTGATGTGGGCTCGGGCTATGTGTGAACACCATTTTCTTTTCATTCAAAGCTATCCAAAGCCAGGGTTTTTGTACAGACTACAGTTTCCCAGCAAGGCAACTGTGAGGGCTCCACTTCACCAAGACAGGCATCTGTGAGCTTGTCAAGATAAACCAAGGGCCCGTCTGCAAATGCTCAGCCAGCTAGAGCTGATGTAAAGCTCTTTCACACAGGATTATTAAATTATGAAACATTTTCACATTGCACTCAAGAACCAGATGTAAGCAGGCGTTGTTGGGATTTTTAGTCATGTTGGGTCCTTCAGAATAATTTAAACTGTGCCTAGTGATCTTTGAGGTGAACTGTCACCATGTTTCATATTTTTGGTTGTTAATGACAATGATGACGGGGATAATGATGATGGTGATGAAAGGGAATATGATTATGACAGTGAATATTATCAGTGTTATAAAGAACACATTTTTTTGGTATTGGAAATAAGATGGTAGTAATGGTTTTGAGAGTGGTTGCAGTGATTAGGCTTATAAAAACATTCTTATTGTTATTATGTTAATCTAATGATTGCAATGAAAGTGATCCTTAAAATAGGTTTACATATATAGGTTTTTGTTGTAAAACTGCCAATAAATTATGATTTTGAAATCTTGTGTAAATATTTCTTGTGAATTTATTCTGAACTTGAAAGCACTCATAAAGAATTTACACTAATTCAGCTGTAAAACAAGAAATCAGATAAATGGATGAAAGAATGGTGATGATTGAGGATGATTTAACTTTGTAGAACCATATAATCAGAAACATGCCGGCTAAACTAATCATTTATATAATGAATCGCCATGATTTATAATAGCTGCGATCATTTAACTTATGTCATGCTTTGTGTTGTTACCAATGATTAGTAGTTTTTTAAAAAAGAAGATTAGTCAGAAAAAGAAATTAATTGCAGAACAATGAGGAGCTTCGCAGAGAGAATGGAGAGTCCAATGCGTCAGAAAATATTTGGTAGGAACTAAGAGCCAAAATAATGGAAAGGCAGCCTTTAATCACAGAGGTAGATTCTTAAATTCCAGAGTCAAAAGCTTGTAAGGAATTATAAGATTTGATTAATTATTGTGAAGACATAATTCAACTATTAAAACACAGGAAATTTTAAAAAGAATATTTAATCATTTTAGTATTTAATCAGAGACTACATAAAATGGATGGGTGAAAAGTATGTTTTTTAAAAATATTTTTTTTTATCTTTTAGCCCTTTGTTTCACTGCCTTATTTGGTGTAAGTCTGAATAATGCTAGGGTTTTTAGCATATGGACTGGGTCTAGAATCTCTCACACCAAAATATATGTTATGCTGCAACAGATTATATTAGCAAAAGACAGATTATTGGATCAGGTTCTGGGCTCACCTGCTGTTGGATCTGTCCATTGGCAGTCTGCACAACTATCTGCTCCCCAGTAGTAGTGGTGGCAGTGGTGTACTGCTCCATGGCTTGTCGCTGTCACAGTCCTCCTGAGACAAAGAAACATACAGTAGTCAGCAGATATTTCATACAACACTTGAAAAAATATACGTTAGCTGTAGTTTTATGACTACTACAAAAAATGGATTGCTTTTTATTTAATCGTTATCATGCGATATTGCTAGGCTATTAGGGGATACCCCACCCCCCAACATCTAATACTATAACGTCCATTGCATGCAATGTTATTTCGGTATCTAATTATGATACCTGGGTCCGGATGTGGGGATTTGCGGCTTAGTCATCCGTTGGGCTTTCAATTCAATATTTTATCATGGTTAACCAGATGGGCTAACAGGGCCAGCGTCAGAGCTTGCTATAAAGCATTGGAAATTCTAGAGAGCGCAAAATGGAAGCTCGATATCTAGAACAGGACGACAGCAAGCCACTCTTTTTGGTTGCGTATTTATTACAGCTAACGTTCCCGGGCAGGGCAGCGTTTACTGTCAGATGGATAGAGGCATTATGAACCGTCTCTTTGTTTGTGAATCACTTTTATAGCACATAAGCTAACGTTAGCGCAGGCTTGTTGGCCAGCAGAGATCATGTTTCTCCACGACAGCCAACACCGAGAAGACGAAGCCATTTGCAACTAAACAAGTCTCTTTCCGAGCGGTCAAAATCAAACTGCAATTTCACTTTTTTGCATTTAGCTGGGTTAGTAATTTGGTTGGTCCATGGCAAACCAATCCGTGCTGACAACTACCAATGCCTTCAATCGTGGCTCCCTTACCGTATCTTCACTGTCCGGTTTCCCTCTGATTGGCTCTAGTACAGCTTGCTAAAGCCCAATCAACAAAGTGAGCGGACAAAATGGCGCAAATGAAACAACGGCGACTGGGAGGAGGTGCGCAGCTGCGTGACACATGACTAGGGCAAAGTGTAGCCCCTCTGTTGTCCGGTGGGTGAAGCTATTTAGCTCCAATGTTTTTTGGGTTTTTTTGTGTGTAACTACGTTTAATCGTTTTATCACTGGGAATTCAATATGTAAGTATCAAATTTATGAAAGGAGCATTTAATACTAACCAAATTTTATAAACCTGCTTATTTATTTTAATTTAGGGGGAGCGCTGCACGAAAAAATGTATAGTTACAATTTGACCTCCACGTCGATAGGTGGCAGCACTGCCCTATCAATGTCACGTTGTGGTAGTATTTGTGGATGTACTTCGACGAGTTTGCGTGTGAAATTTGTCTTTAGTTTTGGTCAAAGTCTCAACTCTGTTACAATATAGGAACAGGACATTTTAATTGTGCATATGAGCCTTATTGGAGAATAGTATTGCCTCAGTGCAGGGGCTGTGAGTAGTAGAATTGGTTGATGGGTTTGTGTGTGTTGTTTATGCTGGTTGACGGTATGACTTGTCCTAGCACAACAGGCTAATAATACAGGTTCTGAAAATAGAGGGATATATCTTCTTTGAGAATGGCCCGGTCTCTTCGGCTTTTCTCCTTCCTAGGGAGGCTTCGTGCTCCATCAGCTGTCCCATCTTCCAGTAACTGTCGATTTGCAAGCAGAGTTACCAGCAAGACATGGATGGGACAGACCCATGTGCGCAGAGACAGCGGACCAAACGGAGCCAGATACAGTGATGAGTTGTCTGATGGAGAGCTGGAATTGGATGATACGGAGGACAAGCTCCAGGCTTTGCTCGAGTAAGATTATTGTAAACTGTTTTTATTTAAAAACGTATATAGCATATATGAATCTGATGGAAAATAAATTAAGCACAATGTCGTTAAGGTGATTTCAAAACATTGGTCCCTTGTTTTCCAGCGAGGGAAGGAAAAGGCAGAGGGCAGTAAAGTACCACATTTTAAGGAGGCAGATGACTCCCTCAGGAGCTCCACAGAGGATGCTAACCTGGGATGCTATTGAGCAAATTAGGTGAGGGAGCTCTGACTTACTGGTACAGTATAGCCACTGATTAAAATATTTCCAATAACTTATACCTTACTCTACCCACATCATTTTCAGATATCTCAAGAAAGAGGACCCAGTGGAGTGGACAGTGGAGCGCTTGGCAGAGGGTTTCTCAGTCACCCCTGATGTTATCTTGAGAGTATTAAGGAGCAATTTCATCCCCCCACCTGACAGAAGAGCCAAGCAAGATATTAAAGTAATGGCAAGAGTCGGTCAGCAGGTATTGCCTTCAGGTGGTAAGGTGCAACAGGACAAGTTGAAACTGCCAGGTAACCACCCACCAGCCGTTCTCCCATCTGGAAATACAGAGACTACTTTGGTCCCTGTATCTGGTCCGAGTCAGATGATTCGAGGTGAAGGCTCAGGACCGCTACTTAAGAGTCCCGTCCATGCCGCTGCACTGACCCCTCAGGTTACAGCTGCTGTTCGTAAAGATGCGACAGAGAAGGAATCAACAGTAAAGGACTTGACTGGTATCAGTTCCACAGAGGAGGAGGAGGATGAAAACAGTTGGGATGGGTGGGTGTTAACAGAGGAAGAACTTGAAGTGTATCTTGAAATGGAAAAACCTGATCCTCCGGTGCAGGTCGGGAATGATTTCTTTGATGCAGAGGGAAACTTTTTGTATAGAATCTGAGGACATTTGTTGAGTTGGAAGAACTGTGAAATTTAGATTAATGTGGCTATGTCAAATGTAAATTACTTATTTATAAAGACCATGATTTCTGTATTACTACTATGTTGCCTATAAATAAAAAAAAATACTATGCCTTCCAATTGACATTTATTTTCCATTAATTCCCTCATTTGAAGGGAATTATTTGAACTGATTTGAACTAATCAGGGATTTTAGTTTTGTGAAAATAAGAAGCCAATACACAGATTGAGTTAAATACATGAGAAATTCTGTGGCAGCTCTCACAACCAAAATATGCCAAAAAAATAATCGGTTGGAAATTACATGATCATTTAACAATTGCTTTAAAAAAGTAGCCCATATTTATTTATATACTTGCAGACATGGATTCATTCTATATTCACATTTCCATAATGATGCACATGATGAATTAAAACTTCAACAAATGTTTGAGGAACATAAAAATTTATTGTCAAACCCAAAGAAAATGACCTTAAATATACAGAAGAGAGAAACAGCAGTTTTAAATGAGTTACATAATATATTTACAGAGACAAGATCTTAATTTCATACAGCAGTTTTAAATGAAAAATGTGTTACCCTCACAAAATGCAACAAACTATAATTAAACAAACCTTATCTGGTGTATTCCAGTGTTAAGCAGCTACATAGTAACCCTGTATTCACTCTGTTCTTTTCGAGAAAGCTCTCTTTTCAGAAGTCCAACACCAGGTTATTGCAGATTATTTTCTATACAAATTTCTACTGATCAAAGTAACATGCAGATGTATGAGACCTCATATGATGCTGACATGAACTACTCCTAAAGTAATCTGAGGCAACAAGTGCAGCTCCGGGTGTCACTGACAAAATAGATTAAACTGGTTACGTGTATCTGATATAAATAATGATCAGTAGCTGGATGCTGGACTCATGTCAGATCCTCATACCAGGCACTTGTATAACAACTTCCAGTTTACTGCACTCTGAACCACCTTGTCATAAATAAATTAAACTTGTGTGAAAGTTAAGTATCTAACACGAGACAGATTAATAGGTGTGCAACAAAGGTTTAAAAAGAAAAACAACTAAGACTCACATAGTCAGATTTCGTGAACTGCTAAAAAAAGCAATCCATTGTAAAATGAACGGAAATACGTCAATAAATATTTTAGAGAACTTGCCTAACATAGAACGCAAACATACCCCTGCCCCAAAAAAGAAAAAAAGCTTGCATTGCAGCTTATCCAAATATGCATGTTCACTTTTCTAATACAGCAGTTCCATAATTTAATTGCTTTATAACATTTTTCACGTTTCCATCCCCAAATTATTTGGTTATCCAAGTGTATTGCAAAGAGGGAAAAAAATCACTTGATATCTATTATCAAGCAGTTATCTCAGATATTTCTCAATATTGGGATGTTAAATCGTTTGTGGAAGTTGATCAGTACAAAAACTGTTCAGATAATTGCAAACAGCTTTTACATGATTACAGTGATATCCTACCCTGTTAAATCACATTTAAGAAAATCTTCAACTACAAACTCCTAACATATTTAGGACCTTGTGCTTTCAGCAGTTAAATGTTTTAAACCATTTCTGTCTTTAAAACAGACAATTCTCAATCCAGGAGATTGACGCATTGTGATTTGGTCAATGACATCTCCATTCATTAAAACAAAACATCAAGCGTAAGAGATACTGTGCCAGAAGGATTACTTACTGTGCAAGGACAGTTAGCTAAATATACAAAATTTTAACATGTTATTGCTATCAAATCTCACAGAAATATCAATTTCATGTGCCTTATTACCTCAACAATAGACCCAAATGCCAAGACGTTCCAAAAATCAGGAGGCTTGTAATCCAAGCACTGATAAAAACCCAGGATTCTATAAATTAGTGAGGCTAAAAGAAACCAAATATATATATATATTTATAGTCTTGGTCACCTGGGGCACTTTTGGACAACTACTTCATTCAAAGTAGAAATTAAGATTCAAATGGTTTGTGAGACTCATCAACCAACAAGCAACTGCAACAACAATAAGTTGTAAATAAATGCAGGATTTATGTACAAGACCGTAAGAAAAAAGGACAAAATCTTCAACATAAATGGAATGTACTTTTAGGAGCACAGCCAGACGATGGGAGAGGCAGGACTCGTAAAGCATTGGAGGTGGATTTATACAACTTACTTTCCTTAAAAACTCATTACTCCGGCTGCGACAGTAGTTGCCGCGGCACTTCTTCATTCCCTAAATTAAATATCTCTGGAGATTCAAACCCACTCAACAGGACTGAAAACTGAAGAACAACACAGCATGGCCCTCTTCATAGTTCTTGACTGTGGTATAAGTCTTAGAGAGCCTCTTTACATTCATTAAACTTCACTGATGACAGCAGAGACACAGACTCTTCATCTGTAGCTGAGGCCAAAATTTAGAGTAGAGGGTGAAAGGAAGAAGTACCGGAGACAAAAGAGTGACAGGGACAGTGGCCGACCACAAGGTGGACAGGACACCTGTTGCTCAGTTGTATAACAGGTGTCACGTGTTATTCAAGCAGATCCTGTGTAGAGAGAAGAGAGCATACCACTGAAGCCAGAACCAACACAGGTGGTCAAACAAACCATCATGCTTCTGTTTACACACACACACACCTAACTCTGTTCTCAAGTGACCTACATCTTCATTCAATTGTAGAAATCTGAAAGAATGTCGTTTTCAAACAAAAAAAGAAAAGAAAAACCCTGGTGTCAGCTTTGTAAGCTTTCCCAGGTTGCTTTTGTAGCAGTGGTGTAAGATTACAATGCTCTGAGGTTGAGTCTGGCCTAAGTCTTTTTCACGTTGCTAGGCATTTCCCTGTTATTTAACCTGAGCTTAACCAGTGACCTCAGCCGTGAAACAATGAAGAATTCTAATCACACAGCTGGCATTATTTATACCTCATGGGTCTGTCAGTGTGTGTTGTCACCATGGAAAAATGTTTGTTTGGTGGTCAACGCAAGTGTGTCCTAACCATACCATGTAAGAGTTAGAAAACAAACTAACTGGTCTGTTGATCTGGATTTTTTATGTTTTATGAAGATAAAATAATTTTTTTACCTCATCTGAGTCATCATGGAATTCGATTTTGCCATTTTGAGTGTGGTTGGTCTCCAGCGGGTCATCCATCCCGTCAGTGGCATTATCTTCCACATGCTGCTGCAGCACAGAGTACCTGTGAACCAAAAACCTGCAGGGCACATTCAAGACACGGTCAGCTCACTCAAAACTGTTTAAAATATTTACTCAACACATGATATACCATGAACCAAAGTAGATAAAAAAGACAAGTTAAACCAGCTGAGATAATAAGTAGGAGTACAACTGTGAGCAAAGACACACTTGCCTGCCGCCACAGACGTATTTTTTGACAAAGACAAACCCTGCTGCGATGCTCAGCAGCATGACCACAATGACGGTTATCACGATGGGCACAGACTTAGAGGATTGAGTGTCCACCTGTAGAAAATAAGACCAAAGATTTTTTTTAAAGTGAGAACTTTAGCATGAAAAACAGTGGCAGTTTCATGATTAAAATCTTGAAACAAGTCGTTCATCCTCTATACACAGGCAAAATAAAACCCTCAAACATTTGGTTCTTAAAGGAAATCCCCCCCTTAGAATGATGGGCCTTCATTTTCTACTCAGTTCAGCCTTAATGGGAACACAACACTCGAGTATTCATGTTCATTATCGCTATGATTTTTGTAGTTTAGGACACGAAAATTAACATAGCCCACTTTTTCTTTAGAGTAACATTCAAACACAATTTTTGGTCAAAATAGCATTAGTCTTCTGCAGAGATACTCACCACAAGGTCTGGGCCCACCAGGTCACTGACACACCTCTGACTGAGGTCAATCTCTTTGCGTACAGGCATCTGTCCCCCCTCACATTTATCACCTGGGATTTTTCTATACCTTTGAACAAGAAAAAAAGCCCAAAAAGAAATAATTTTACAACCACCCATTCAGAAGTGATTGATTTTAAGGAGCGGTTTGCACATGCCTTTGATTGAAAGGAGATACAGAAAAACACAGCACACCAAAAATGATGGATTTTTTTGTCCAGTTGGCTTTTGGCTAAAACATAACTAATAAAAAAGATAATAGTAGACTTATTCAACAATTTATAGGTTTTATAACTTAATGGAAACGTAACTATCCATGTACTTTTGAACACCAGTCATTCTTACAAAAAATTAGACTCACGCCGCCCTCAACTGCTTCCTCTTACCCATCACTGCATGTTAATTACTTCCTCATTCTCAACAGCTTCTCTGCTACTCATCATTTCAGTAAAATTAACACCACTACCAGCAACATACATGCAAATCTGTGTTCAACTCAGTGCTTGATAAATACAGATAGCTATGAAGCAGACTACACAAAGTATGTGCCATCAGTGATAAAAGAAGAGAGGCAAGATATTCACTGTTGTCTAGCACATGTTGACCCATAGATTCTGTCTTTTTGTTCATTTATCTTGCATTTAGGAGCTGAAGATGGAACCTCACCCACTGGTCTGCAGCTGCTCCTCTTTGCCATGCAGACAAAACTCCAACACTTTGCCTTTCAGGTCTGGCTGCTCCACACACTCTGAGCTGTTCTCTTTACGGTAGTATCCAAAGTCACTGCAAAGGGTCACACCAAGCATAATAGCTGCTGTGAGCCACCGAAACCAAGTTTATTATTATCGGATAAAAGTTAATCAGCAACATATATTACCACAAGAAGTCATCCAGAGTGCATGGACACAGCGTTGGTTGTTTGTTGACCTCATAATCACGGCCGTTCCAGCAAACTGAGTCCTTTCTGAGCCGCAGGAACTTCTCTTTGTAGCCCAGCATGCAGCCATCATTCGGGTCACTTATATCATCAGAGTGGGCCAACCACTGCACATAGTCGTCGTCTCCACCTTAAAACATTAATAATTGGCTTCTGCTCACAAATGATCAAAATTTGTACAAAATATCCATGAATTTAAGATAGAACCCAAACTCACAGTCTCTGGTGAGCAGATCCCTGAAGTCAATAGTGAAGGAGATCCAGTACTGGCTGAAGAGGGAGTCTCTGTAACCCCAGACACTGACATTCATGGAGCGAGCCCCTGGCTCTGATGCCAGCCCAGTGAAGTAAATGGGCTCTTTGGTGAAGTTATACACACCCCAACACTGCCCTTCATCAGTGGAAAATCTGTCAAGACATCAAAGAGTGTTCAAACGTCAACATAACCCCAAGAAATGTAAAGACAGCACCGAGGCTGAGCTGAATTGCAGCCTTGCTTGTGTTGACTGTCAACAATATCTGAACTGGATGCACCATCTCTGAAATTGCGAGGATTGAATAGTTGACCATGAATGGCCAAAATCCAAGCAAAACAGAGGGGATATTTTAACATCCAGTCTGAATTAAAGCGGATCAATGCAACTCTGCGTATGTTTACCATGCAGTGCGCACCCCAAAGCTGTAGGGGGAGCTCCAGAGCAAGAAAATAGGCGACAGACGAAGAAGAATGTTGTAAACAGAGGCAACTTA
>JBBBVT010000014.1:14242575-14253890 GCA_037177035.1 Craterocephalus eyresii
ACATATCCACTTTGTTTACTGCCACTGGCAGTCATCCAGGAATTCACAGAACCATAGTTACGTTCGTAACTTCCGTTATGAGTCTTATCAGAGTAAATAAAGGCCAAATTGTGAGTCGACTGAAAGCTAATGTGTGTTAGCATACCATGCTCTGTGCAAGTCAGGGTTCAGGTATGCTTTCGTCGACACTTCTGGCCAATATGTGTTACTCCCTTTTTAAAGCCTCACATGGTAAAATATTCTAGTTACGCACTGTCAGCACTTTAAAACATTTAAAATCGTTGCTCACTGAATTCATTTCCCCTCACACTGAATCTTGCGTGACGAATTTGTGGAATAAAATCCAAAATTGTGACCTTATACTCTTAGATTTGATCATGTTATTAGTTTTCAGTATGCATACGTGTACGTACCTGCATATCTTATTAAAGTAACTATTATGTTGGTACAAGGCCCAGCACTAGAGGGGACTTTAAGATGGCATAAGCCCCTATCTGATATAAATTGCTTTCTGGATATTTAGATATCAACAAGCTTACTAGGTTAGGTCAAGTAATGGATGTGTGTCACATCCTGCATTGTACAAGCTGCTGTCATCATTATTATTAGAAATTTGTAGTCATGTAAAACAGCGCCTGGTTGTTTAGTCAGTCACCAAATACATGAAAGTGCTGTCCAAACTTTCCACCTGTCTGATAATTAGCTTCAGCTCTGAGTAATTTGCGGACATCATCCTAATCTGAATGCTTTTATTGTCATTTTAAAGAAAAATATACAATGAAAATTTGGGTGCCATTCTTTGCAATGTGTTTTAAAACCACATGCATGCAGATAAACAAGAAGAAAGCGGTTTAATCCTTATAACACCAGGAATGGGATATCTTGTCATTCTACATAGCTGGTGACGGATTGAATGTGAAAGGGTTCAAATCATTTGAGCTGCTCCTAAAGTTTCTGCTTTCTATAGGATATATATGTTTTTCAACTGGTCCCATCTTCCAATGGTTTTGTTATTTTGTTTTGTAATTATACTGTTGTTTTTTTTTGTTTTTTTTTTAAATTTATTTCAGAAACGGCAGTGACTATGCAAAGACAGTCATTGGCTGGAGAGAAACATCCATCTTTTTACTCAAATAGATCAATTAAAACCTCTGACTATTCACAAAGCTGAAACACAAAGCAAGCAGTTTTAAAGTCGGAAAATGATGCAGTGTTGCTTTAAAGTCACTTCTTCATGCATAACTACGATGCATGTGAGACAATAATATACAATTGACCAATATCTGAGTGACATGGCTTTTAAAGATTGTTGAAGCCATTTTGCTCAATTATTTTTGAAGATAGAAAAAGAGAACTTTGTTTTCCTTTGCACAACTTTCAGCGATGATATCCAGTGAACAAGATTTCCTGTCAGACGTATGTTACGCAAAATATAAACGGAAGTGTTGCGAATATATGTGTGACAGTTTGATCGGAGCTCTTGAACATCCTCATTTGCCTGAAGCATATTCTCTTATCTGTCTGTGGTTTCAGCTGTTCTCCATATTTGCCTTTGCTACAACTGGAGGATACAGCGGCTCAGTCAGCATCAATGTCCAGTGCCAAGGAAAAAGTAGTGAAGAAATCCATGCAGACTTCAACTATCCTTTCAGGTGTGTTTGTGAACAAGCTTGAATTGTCACTTCTTTACATGTAGTGACCAGATTACAGAAAAGTGTTTCTCTTTGCACTCAGGTTGATGCAGCATCCCTACAAGGTTCCAGACTGCAAAGTCAACCAAACCACCTCTACCGTCTACCTGACTGGAGATCATTCGTCTTCTGCCCAGTTTTACGTCTGTATTGGAGTGTTGGCTTTCCTTTACAGCACTGCCACACTGGTCCTCTATTTAGGCTATCAGCACCGGTACAGAGAGTCCAATCGTGGTCCCACTGTGGTATGTTTGTCTAGATTCCTCAGTTGTTTTTGTGAAGTGCATGTAGTTGGCTACGTCCTTTTACAGATGGTAGAAAGATTAATCACTTCAAAGCAAATTTCAAGCAGAAATGTGTTTTATACGGCCTCCAAGGAAGTTCAGTCCATGCCGGCATCCAGCTTGGGGTCAGAGACGGCACATGTAACAGCGTTGTGTGAGTGCAGCAGTGGGGAAGGGTGTGGTTTGCCAGCAGCTGGGGGTGATATTGCATCATGTGGTCTCAGATTATTAAAAGCTCCACAAAGTCATGGCTGTAGTCTCTTAGTTATTGATGGCCCCTGCCAACAGAAGTGAAAATGGTCTTGGATTGCTACATGTCAGCTGCATATGGGCATATGACGCATTGTGGCCAAGACATTAGGAATCTGTTGCTTACTGAAAACACTGTCTCAGGAAGCTCCGCAGGGTTATAGACTGACGAAGTATGGATAAATCTTTATATTTGTATTTATTTTAATTAGCAGTCAGATATACTGATAAAGTGTGTGGGTAAATTATGCATTTGTCTTTTGACAAGATCTTGTAGTAAGGATAGGAGAGTGTGACTTCTGTGTGAAATTTTCTCCAGTGCATCGCAAGATTCTCAGTGGGACTAAGGTCTGGTATCATGTAAAAAAATGATGCCTCACGCTTTCTTCATTTCCTTTTTACAGTCTGAGCTCTCTGAATCCCGTATTTTCTATATGATACTATGCATGTCAGGAAAGGAAAAAAGCCAAATAAATGATCAGGGTCACTATTCAGGCAGGCTGAACCTATAATGGTCCAGCAGGGCATAACACTGCCCCCTGCAGACTGCAGACACTAGGATGCAGCACTTTATCCACTGGCAATGGTTAATTATAGTTACATCAGATCATACAACCAATTTTCATTTCTCCAAATTGAAGAAAAAAACAAACAAAAAACTTAATCTAAGAATGGTTAACACAGCTGTTTTACTCACAGTGATTAAGTTGTGTACATGATTTAATATAACCAGTATCTCATTCCCCCACAGTTTTAAACTTGTGCTAATAATTGTGACGTAAATGATCTTATTGATCTTATCTTGACAGCAGAAATACTCCGAAGTGTGTTTTTAAACGTAATTGTTTATTTTCTGCTCTTTTAGGACCTGTTGGTGACAGCAGCCTTGACTTTCCTGTGGCTGGTATCATCCTCGGCATGGGGCAAAGGCTTGACTGACGTGAAATGGGCTACCAGTCCTTCAACGATTCTTACTTTACTCGAGGTTTGCAAGATAGCCTACAGCTGCACCCCTGGAGCTTTTCCTCATATGGGCAGATTAAATGCCTCCGTGGTAAGTTAAATACAAATTTGTCTTAACAGTGGACCTGTGTGTACAATTGCAGTGTCAGATTTTTAACTTGTCTTTCTTCTTTTTGGCAGATATTTGGTTTCCTTAACCTCATCCTGTGGGGAGGAAACTGCTGGTTTATTTTCAAAGAAACACCATTCCATAAATCAGCCAACCAGCCTCCTATTGTGGAGGGGGGAGTTACTCCATCATAACTGCACAGCTTCCTCCTTCTTAGATCTAACATGTTGTATTATTAAATTAGACATTTTGCTAATGACTGTAAAGGAAAAAAAAGTTACAATACAGTATAATTTCTAAAACTGACTTTTTGTTTCTTTTATATGGACTGTATTATCTCCAGTTAATTTCAGAAGTTACTAAAACTTTAAGACAGAAATGAGTATTTTTCATTAATACTAAACAATAATAATAACAATAACAATGAATGCGCTTTAATTGATGTATTTGCGGCATCCAAAATGAAGTGCCATTTTTTTTTTCTACTGAGGATGTTCAGTGTGTATGCACAATACATCATTTCTGCCACCAGCAGGCTCTAAAAGCTCAGGTCTGTTACATGTGTGAATTACTAAGTACCTGATTCATGTCAGATACTTGAATGACTTTAATACAGTGATGGAGATTAATTTTAGCCCTCGCCTAAAGCATACAAAATGTTACTGCCAAAATGAGATTATTTAAGGTCTAAAGCAGTTTTATTTCATCTCTATTGCGTTGGTCTCATTTAATTATGTTACAGTGATGGTCGTACAGTAGGTCAGACTAAGAGCTGAATAATAAAGTTTAATCCAGTGTTTCATTTCTCTTCAGATTAACTTTTCCAAGATTAATTTGATGTTTTCTCTTATTGGTCATTTTTGTTTTTTAATTTGTAATGTTTCTTGATAAGGAAACTGTAACAAGGCTTTACAGTACTTAATTTTTTTTCTGTGTTGTATAATCGTAGGTTTTTTGGGTAGTTTCATTGATGTTTTTCTCCTTTTTTTTTAACAGTTGATTAATCTCTGTTGCTCCTTACTCTGCATCCTTTTACACCATGCTTTAGAGTTGCTTCTACCTCCTCTTTGTACAAGATAAATTATTCAACCCGTAATTGGTTTTTTTTGTTTTGTTTTTTTAAACAAGAGTATCCTTCATTGCAAGTTGACCCTGTTGTTTTCTGGCATTGTTCTAATTTCCCTCTTTATATAACCTATTTTCATGCAGTTTCTCTCCTGATTCCCTGCCGTTGGATGACTGGATTTCCTGTTACAATCCAAGTTCTGTGAAACATTAAAAAAAGAGAGCTGTAGTTTGTCTGATTTCATTACCCTTTTACTGGTTGTACCAGGCGATTGGCTGTGTTTTAGTTTGCCACAGGTAAAATAAGTCTTGCACTCTGTGCTTCGAGCAGGATTCAGACTGGTTTATCAGATATGAAGCTCTGTTATGTTGCGGTTCGCAAACACCATTTATTCATAAGATAATACCAGGGATGGGGGTGGGGGTTAGCACGGCCGCGAGCCCCGTGACGCGATTAAGGTGGTGCGCACGAGCTGACTGACGTGAACGCGTAAGAGCAGCAATGGCCGCTTTGGATCGACGAAATCTTAATCTCGACGATTTTGTCGGATTAAATTGGAGTTGCTGGGCAGACAGGGTGAATATGTTGCCGTACGACGGTGAGTCGCGCCCCGCAGCTCCAGACCTGATTTCCATCATGTCGTAGCATCAGTGGCCTGTGATTAGTTTCCTTTTTGTTGTACACTGAGCGGCATCAAGCGCGCCCGAACAAAGAACCCGCTGGGTCCTAATGCGGGAGTTTTCCAACAATAATACGACCAATGCATATAAACGAATTTAAGCAATTCTTTTGGTATTTTAAACAGAAATCTAGTAAAATATATTTTTAAAGTGAATTCAGACATGTTTGTGGGTTCTGCAAACACAAAACGGTTAAATAAGTTCTTTTTTCGTCCTACAGGAGAATTGATGTCCATTTCCCATCACCTTGATATCATTGAACCAGAAAACAAGTAGTTTTAAGACAGATCATATCATGCTTGTTTTACAAGAATAGCTTACATTACTGGACCCTCCCTCTCCAATCTGGACTGATGTGGCATATTCTCCAATTTTTTCCTAACAAAGCTATTATGATAATGGTGTAAACATTACGAGAAGGGGGCAGTATTCATCCATTCATTTCAAACTGTTTTTGCATTACCTGCAGCTGGATCAAGTGCTGAAGATGGCAAGTATGGGAAGCACCGTTCTGACACCATGACCCTGGGCAAAGAAGGTGAGGTCTTGGGCTCATTAGTGAACTCTGCCTACCTCCAGGAACCCTTACTGCTGATTTCACCCTTTTGTTATATCTTCTTCACAGATATGGACATATTTGGCCACTGCCCAGCACACGATAACTTTTACTTGGTGGTGTGCAGCCACTGTGGACAGGTGGTGAAACCTCAAGCCTTTGAGAGGCACTGTGAAAGATGGCATCATGCTATCTCAAGGTCATGCAGTCAGTCTTCTACCCTGGCGTCTCAGCAACAACCCTCCCCTGACCGGCCTCCTTTAAATATTCGCTCTTGTGTGGAAAAACAAAAGTGTTACAAAGACAGTGCTCTGTCCTCAGCAGTGTTACCTGCCAGCGCGTGCTACCCTTATAATGGCCACAAGGAGACAGTAAGGTACTGTTTACAGCAGTGAGATGTCTATCTTACAGTTTTTCTCCATAGCTTTGGCTCATTTCTTGAAAAAGAAATTACATTGTCATATCTTGGAGGCTGCTGTTACTGTTTTTCAGTTTTACACACAATTGTAGGACTGGGCTAAGAGTGAGAAGTGGACATGAGGAATATTTCAATGGTCCTCTGCTATAGTGAGAAAACATCTAAACACTTTGACTTGGAATGACCACACAATGGCAAAGGCGCAATGCATTTTGGGGGCACTGACTATTTGTATGAGAAAGGAATTTAAGTTTGACACATGAATGGACTGTTTTGATAGAGATATGAGCTTTTGCAAGGGAGCTATGGTGTGCTGAACTGTAAGACTGTTTTACCGAATTATCTATACTATTGAGAATGTAATTTCTGTTTCAAGCATGATTTTTATTCCAAATAGGGGAAATGCACCAAATGCATTGAAGTGAATGTTAGAATAGTTTCATCAAAAAGTTCAGATTCCCACTGATAAAGAATAATAAAATAATACTTGGACCAAAAGAATTACATCTAAAATGCAAAATGTCTTTTGTACTTTAACGCCATTTAAGAGTTGACCTAAAAATTGTTTTTTTTGCTTGCATGCATCCTAAAGCTGGTTTTCATCTCTTACTATCTCTGCAGTTTGTCTTCAGTGAAATTACATGAGGAAAACTCCCCTCAGGTAAAACTCTCACAACACTCCTCTTCCACACTTTGTTCCAGGGCTCCTCCTTGGCACTCAGGACCCCTGCCCCCGGATGATCATTCCTCCTCTTCTCCGCCAAAGAGTCCCTCTTTGCAAAAATCGACTGGGGAGTCGACTGGGTCGAACGTTCCCCTGCGAGGAATGAGAACCTACAGCCGAATGAACAAAATCATCAACAGTAAGCCTGATATTCATTCATTTCCTGTCACAAGATTTATTTCAATGTTGCATTTATTTTTCACCAAGATCTTTTACTGATGATGAGATAGTCCAACAACTGCGTGCTACAGCACATCCTCATATGTGCCAGCCGCTCTAGAACAGGGTAAATCATGACTCATCAGCCCACATGATCTTCCATCACTCCACAGTCAAATCTTTATGCTTCCTCGCTAATTAAAGCCCCCTTTCTCCGGTTAGCCTCACTGATTAGTGGTTTTGTTATGTCTGCACAGCTGTTTAGTCCCAATTTATTGAGTTTCATTCAAACTGAGCACATGAAAATCCGCATTCATTCACAATTAAGCCCTATTAAACAAATTCCCCACTTTCCTTCCTGTTTTGAATAAGTTGGGCAGGTCTTTACCCAATCTGAGTAGTTTCTGCAATCTCCTCAGATGTTTTCTCTGCTTGATGCATGCCAGTGATTTGCATCTTTTACATCTTTTCCATGACCACAAGCTGTGTCTTTTGACATGGTTAAGAAAAGAGACGCTAATCATTGAATTAGATTGGGTTAAATAAGTTGTTTTCAGCTAAAGATGATCTCTAATGCAGTAACCAATAGGAAGCGGGTACCTATTTGCCAAGTTAAATCCAGGTGGCAACTTTGTTTTGTGGCCAGGCAGTGTATATAATTTATTACAATTAAATGTAAACTAGGGTAACTTTACGTAGTAAGAAATCCATTAAAATCTTTTTGTGCATCTGCCACTGCAGCAGGGTGAAAAAAATGCACATATGTCCAAACTGGCAAAGATTACCTGGCTAGTGCGTTAACATGGGTGGAATAAATGATGTTCATGACTATATGCAGTGACTGACTACTGTCTTCTTTTCTTTATAGTAAAAGACTATGAGCTGAACAAAAACGGTCGGGTTCTGGATCCAGAAAGGAAGAAGCTGTGCAACCGGGAGCTTACATTAAATGTGAAGTCCATTGCTGAGGTATGTTAGCCAATATTATTGCCAGATAAAACTTTTAAGATGGAGATGCATCTTAAATGTTGCTCATCATTAAAGATTTTCCTTTCTCATCTTTGAAGTTAAACCCTTTTTATTTGCTATATAGCAACATTACTGGTTTTATATTAACAATCCTCCTTTTTTCTGTTGTGCTACTCTTTCTCCCTGATGGATTTCATCGGCAGCATCAGAAAGCATCAGGGAAGCTTAACGGCGTCGGTCCCTTTGCCACGGAGCAGAGTAAAGTCTCGGAAGGCCAAGACAGGGAGCGACATCCGGACAGTTTTGATGAAAATATAACAGCTCGGGGAAGTAATTGCCTCATTCTGAGGTATGAAACATTGCGGCAGTTCCTCAAAGTGCAAGCTGAGAAAAGAATATAAATCTTTAATGGCATGAATGAAACATAACAGTAAATCTGCAGATTTGCACAATCTATGCAGTGATTGCATTTTATAGAACTGCAGCTTTTTAATGTCTTTCAGTCTCCACTACAACTTATGCCTGTTTTTATTTTCACCAAAATGAGAAGACAGAGAAAATAACAAAAAAAGAGTGATTGAGAGAAAACTATGTGCTACTGTTAGAAAACTGTTAATCTGAAGCTCTCATACACAACACTCTCATACTTGTTTTTGGTCTAGGAATCCATCAGAAAATTTACCAGAAGAGGACAGCAATGGCACTGTGGAGGTGGAGGTACAGCCTCCATACCCTTTTAACCAGAGCCTGCTGCCAAGTGAAGATAGTGAGGAGGATGAGGAGGAAGCCATGCATCTTCCTGCTACACCTTGGCACCCCAAACCGCTTGGTGTGAGTGCAGAGACGTACATGAGCCCAGCAGGTGCACTGGGCTACGCAAACATGTTTAAAGATAGTTTTGAACGACTCTTTAAATGAGGAATTATTCATTTCAAGCTTTTGTTTGAGTTAAATGAAAAAATCTCATTCAGATTTGATTCCACAAAATTCCTGAATGAACATCTTAGTGTCTGGACGTATGAACTCTCTGTTTTGTAGCTTTGCACTTTCGGATGTCACACACTGGGTGTCAGCATCTACACATTTGACCGGCGTTTGCACCACCTACGGTTTGCCCTCAGCACCATGATGGAGCGTCATGTCAACGCACACTTGTGGAGGTGAGCGTCATCATTCTGCATCTGGCAGTAAGGTCACCTCTCTGTTGCTCAGTGAGATGGCAGACATCCAGATGAATCTCAGCTGTGCATTTTTTGTGTCTCCTTGACCTAAACATTGAATTCACTGCGGGGCAAGGTTTCCAAACAGAGACCAGCCAATTCTCTGTTCAAACTGACATATCATTGCATGTAAACGGTTCTCTTTAAAATAGATTATGGTGTTACTTTGTAAAACTGGTGCCCATTTGGAAAGCAGAAAACTTGGCTGTGTTCTGACAAATCTTGTTTTACACTTAAGGATAAAATAAAGTTGTGGTTGTCTGTTGCCTGAATTAATTAAATGGAGCAGCTGTGATGCAGGTGTTGGACCGGCCTTAGACTATAACTGAACCTTAGATTTCCCCTTATATGATCGATGAATATTTACCATATGAACAGACATGCGCTTTGTAAAGCGGAAGACTGTAGGCAGTGGTGCAGACTTTGTGGGGTTCAAGAAATAAATCAATGAAATATTTTCTCTTTTACTTCCAGGAAATTGCCTCAGATATCATCAGGTCTCAGGACTCATCACGTCTCACTTCCAACCACTGGAAAATCTGTCAGGGATGTGAATAAACCCTCTAAATCCACTGCCCTCTTCAGCCACGACTCTACCTCACTGGAAAAACTGGAAACCAAAAACTCTGACATCAGCAGAAGTTATGTGTCTGGTAACCGCCGCAGTCCTGTTGCACGGCCCAGAAAGTCTCAGCTGATGGAGGTGGAGCTTATGCAAGATGCAAAGCCAGCACTAAAAGCTGACAAGCTGTTACACAGTGACGAGGACGTACCTTCCAGGTACAGCAGGGATCGCCCTCGTCACGAGAAGGGCAAATCACACGTTCCGTCTTTTCAAAGACCAGTCAGGAGCAACTTTTCTCAGGAAAAGAAGCCATCCTTTCCTCAACCTCTGCGACGCACCGAGAGACAGATGTCAAATCCTTCCACTGGTGCACCGACCCGCCACCCTCCCATCAGCAGAGAAAGCCCACCTGCCGTCCAACAGAAAAGGAACGTTGATCACAGAGGTTCAGCTCAGAAGCGCAAAAGCAGCAGCAAGTCGCTGCCCCTCAGCGCTTCTGCGTCCATAACTTCCAAGTATAAATGTCTTTCCTCCCTCTCCTGCCCCAGTCTTATCTCCTGTAAGGAGGACAATAGAAAAGATGTGCTCTCTCAGGGTTTGTAAGAAGCGTCTTCCTCCTTAAGACAGAGCTGAAGTTTGCATTGAAAAGTCATGCACCGTACTCACTATGTTATTGATTTAAGCTTGATTTTTAGTTTTTTAAGTAAATTATTTGTAAGTTGTTTACATTTCATCATAGCAGCTATTGAACTCCAACATTTAAAAAAAGGCAGCATCCTGGATGCAACAGATGTGCCAGTATGTGTGAGTACATGTGTATATGTTTGCACGCTCTTCTTTTATTGTATGTTTGTGTTGTTGTTTTATGCATATATCAGGAATTTATGTTTAGATTTTGCTGAATTCTTATTTCTCTTGGCATTGAAATGTTTTAGTTAAATATCCACATTAAAACAAAAACATACCTCAGTGTTCAGTTTGCTGCTGACATCAACTCACACTAAATTCTTCAGCTTTTTTGTCTTCTGTTTACTACAATTTCTCAGTGTTTCTCTTGTGAATATTAAATAGCAGATTTTTGTAAAACTGAAATTTTGCCTTATTTTCATGTTCTCCTATGTGGAAAAAAAGCCAGTGTCTCACTAAACGAGTAGTTTGAATTAAGTGTGAAATAGATCAAATTGTTAAATTGCAATTTCATTTTCTCCCTTCCTCATATATTCAATAGGCAAAAAAGATAAACCCTCTCCTAATTAATAATGCTTGAATGATTCCTATTTTTTTTAAATAAACAAATCAAAATGCTTGTAAATATTTCCATCCAGTTGTGCACTGCATAATGGTACCACCAGATGGTGTTAAGTCATCGATGGCGCTCTTTTTAGTTTTATTAACAGCAACTTGTTCTGTGCAAGTGACAATCAGTAAAAATAGACTGATAAATTAAATCATATAAATATTCTAAACCTGGGATCAACAACTGTGATTCTTGAGGGTCAGTGTCTTGCAGGTTTTAGAATATTTCTTCTTAAACACCAGATTTAAATGAATATATCCGCCAACAACTTCTTGTCTTTGCGTTCAAACATGTGTTGTGGAATTTGCCCTTCTGGGGCCTCAGTTAGACTTGGGGATCTGCTCCATACAGAGGCTGGTGCTCTC
>JBBBVT010000014.1:14283418-14303225 GCA_037177035.1 Craterocephalus eyresii
TTTCTTTCTTTCTTTCTTTCTTTCTTTCTTTCTTTCTTTCTTTCTTTCTTTCTTTCTTTCTTTCTTTCTTTCTTTCCACATTCATTTGGGTATTTATAGTTTTATTATTTCATTTTACGTATTTTTTGCTTTGTGATTTGTAGGTGATGACGGTGTTTCACCAAGTTCTAAAAATTATTACTGGGATCTCTGTATATTTCAATATTTGTGGTAAAACCGCATTCTTTGAAAGAAATGTGTTGCTGTGTCTCTGAAACTGTAGCAACCTTTTTGAGCCTCTGAGTTATTGTTTAAACAAACAATAGTTTTTTTATGTTTTCTGTGAGAGGTATCAGTTATATGTGATCTCGCGAAGATGGTGTTCTTTGATGTTCTATGAGATGACGATTTAAACACATTTTAAAACACATTTTAAAATGGACAAATCCATGAATTTTTCATCATTTACTTTGAAAAATGTTCAGTATTTCTTGACTTTCCCCCTACCCATAGGAGCAATAATGCCATGTCTGAAACCACGTAGCTCTGTATGAAATGATGCAGATTTACTGAACAAGTTATCCCTGGGGCAATGATGTAAATCCGACAAGGAGATCAGGATCTCCTCTATAAGAACTGTGAGTGAGAGTGCAGTGCTTCACAACACTGCAGTCAGACAATCAAATTTAACTGTACAAAGAAATGGACATCCAGATAATGAAATATGAAAACCCCCCTTGCTGCTTTTATGCCTGACATGTTCTTAAATCCAATTAATTTACCTGGACTATTGATAGATTTATTAGCCTGCAGCAGAGTTTTCAGTGTCAAATAAAGAGAACTAAGGACAGATCAGTACAAGTATTTAGAGTCATGTAAGTCAATAAAACTTCTTCTGTGGAAGCATTAGTCATATCAGTTTTAATCTACAGGACCAGGAAGATATTTTCTGTAATTTCTAAAAATACAACTTGTTAAATGTGAGAGCTCCCCCTAGTGATTGGATATAATATCACAATGAAAAAACACAGAATCATCAGCAGCTATTGAGCGTGAATCATCCCACCTGTGTTTAGTTCAATAGACAGAATAATAACAAGATGCCAAACACAACGAATCCCACTCCATCACTCCAGTGGCCGCTGATGGATGCAGCGAGTTAGAGAGTCTGCCCTGAGGTTGACGCCTGTGTCGGAGGCTAGACAGGGGAGGCAAAAGTGTTGGTTGCCATGGAAACCATTGTATTTCCCTCCCTTGTGATTGGTGCTGCTGGCATGAGCAAGTAACTGCTATTTCTGTCATGATTCAACACCTCAGACACGAGCGCGGTCACAGAACACACACACATTAACAGACACAAAGACTCCTTCATACTCATTTTGCCGCTTGAAAATGCCTCGCTATTATTGCTATCACCACATCCTGAATTATTGTACATTAAACCTGTTATCTATATGCATGGCATACTGCCTCAGTCACCTCTCAATGCTGAACCACATCACAAGGAAAGATTTTATATCTAATGCAACAGATCATATGAGCTGACTGAGCCTCTCAGCGGCAGCCTGATGATCACGCTGTACCTACCTAAGCCAACATCTGGTTGGGACATAGCAGCAAAACAGTAATTGGATCAATAAATTAATATCTGTTCGGATGGGCAATTGATTTATTAGTAAAAAGAAGCAATGACTCATGAACTAATCAGGGTTTGTGGAGCTTCGTGTCCAGTGGTGAATGAAGCATGTGGCATGGAGGAAAGATGTTCTCTGGAAAAGCCATGCATGTAAACACTGCATGACAGAAAAGTGCACGTGACACGTGAAAAGACAAGTAGAGTTGACATACACAACATCCACCTTTGCACATCAAATGTTCTTATTGTGTCCAAAGCACATTGGTGTAAATCATCTCATATGGCATTGTTCCCAAAAATAAAATTCACAGATGAAAAGAAAGAGCATGCAAGCTTCCCAGAGACAGAAACAGTGGTCTGTCGAGTTTAAAGTCCAAAGCAGCATAGACATGGAGAGAAAATCACACAAAATTACTCTGCGCTGGAAGGAGGATTTCCACCGTAATCCTTGCATCCCTTGTCTAATTCAAATAACACAGCTTGACTTTAGCCAGCAGTTATCTAAACTTAGATATTTGTGTTTTATCTTTAGAAAAGAAGCACTAGCATAAACCCAAGTAGAAAATGTGAAGAGCACTTATTACTAAATAAAACTAAACATATAGATAGTCATTTAATCACTTTTTTAATACAAAGGTTGTTAATATTTGTTTTGTTTTTTTAAAATCCAAAATAAATCCATTAGCTTAACAACACATGAAGCAAAGCGATGGAACAACCATGTTTTTCTTCATACTGAGTAAAGATGAATCTTCTGCACTCTTGTAGCATTGTTACTCTTTTTTACAAGTCTGAGAGTACTTGTTGTTTCTAATGTTTTAGCTCATTCAAACAATGCTTCGGATTATTCATTTCTTGCACACACACATACTCCTGAGAAAGCCCTGTGAGTGTAGATGTATACTTCACGGGCCATGCTCCTGTAAATATCAGTCTCACCTCATTAATATTAACCCCTGGGATTCTTAAAGTCTCCGTAAATCAATAATCCACCCTCGTGAGAAGGCTTTTGCCGGATTGAGTATTGGGAGAAATCTTGCCCAACCGAGCTAGAATGAGACAGAGTTGGAGAAATGCTGATCCTGAGGGTAAAGGGGGATTGTCAGGCCTCTTTTTGGGACCCGATGTGACCTTCAACAAGATCACTGGAGGGGGTAAAAAGCAGAGCCCTTCCTCCATGAGGACAGCGGAGGAAGCAAGGCACTAAGACCCAGTGGAGAGCAGAGGAGGCTGGGTACTGCCTACCCACCCGCTGCCTACTCTGCAGTTGCTTTGGGTGAGTGAGGGAGCCTATATGCATGAAAGTGTGTGAGGTGAGAGACTGTGTCCCTCCCTTCGTTTTTTGCTCCATTTCTGCCTTCCCAATCTGGATCGAAGAGACCTGGCGAGGAGGGAGATGAGAGGACGGAGGTGTGTGCTGTGGGTGTGAAGGGAAGGGGGAGAGGTGGGTGGTCAGCATGATGACTAAATGAAAGAGGCCAGGTAAGGAGGAGACACAGGACTCTCCTCTTCCCCCTCTCCTCCTCCCCGGCTCCCTCCCTCTCTGTGACGTGGTGTGTATGAGTGTTTGCTGTGTGTGTGGGTGAGAAAGCGAAACAGGTCGGCGGTGCCTCTGCAGACTGTGAACCTGCACAGGAGGAAGCAGCTTTCTTCAGACTGAGGTATGTCACTGCCTTATCATCACACACATTTAAAGCCGTACCTGCCACATTAACACTGAGTTAAGGGTAGGAAGGTGGGATGAAGTTTCTTGTGTATCATTCACAAGAAACTATATTTTGTCATATTTTTTTGTATTTTCATTGAAAAGGACATCATATCTGGATATAGATGCTTTGTTTTGTATGCATAACTCTGCTTGTCACTTGTATGTCGCTGCACAGGAGTTAATGCTTTGTAATGAAGGACACACTTGAACAACAGGCTAGTTTTCTCCTCACAGTAAACAAAGTGTCATGTGCATATGATAGGGTCATATGGTTTCCTGTCAGCAGTCCAAGATTCCACATGACCTTATACTGTAGCCTTGTATGAATTTCTTTGCAGCTTTTTAAACACAGTTTGAGCTTAAATTGTACTGCTGTCCCCGGTTTGATTACATTACCCGGCCAAAAGACTGCACAATCCCATTCCTTCCCTCAATAAATAGTTTTGTTTGTGTGGTTCAGACTTGATAAAATGGGCCATTTTGAAATGGTTATGCTAATTAAAGGGATTTTAGCTGAATAAAAAGCTCTTTGAAAGTCTTAACCGCTTCTCTTAGGGGGTGATGCAGTAATACTGTTTCCCTTAAAACAACCAGTGTTGATTCGAGTAACAATCCCCAGAAGGCTGCTCCACAGTTGTTGCTGCATCACTGTTTATAGGTTATTCACTTGTGCTGAAAGTGACTCTAACCCTTAGACCGCTCAAGAAAGGACAACTTCCTAGTTTATGCCCACATCTGTCAGTTCATTTTTTTTGTCTGATGTGCCCAAAAGTGGGCAGGGAGGGGGGAGAAGCCTGTCGGACGGAGCCTGTCACATTTGTGCGATGGAAAACTTAACCTGCAGCATATGGAAATGTACCAAAGCTTTCGTTCTCATTCCTTATCTTTAGCAGTGTGTGGGGTTGCATCCAGGTGAGGTTATTATAGTAAACACTGCCTACTCGACTGGCAAACACTGCTTAGGGTGATCCAACACTCATGCATGTATTTAATATGATTTAATGGAGCTTCTCATGCAGGACTTTCTTTTCTTTTTTTTATGAAAGTCCATGAAGATAAGTCTAAAGAATCCACGTTGGTGCTTTTATAGTTTTATTTTATAATGTGCTTTTTCTCAGTAAGAAAAATAGAAATCCATGTCAGGATTGTCATAATATGAAAAGCGCTAATCGATCTCTTCCACCCCTCACTTAAGACAGCTGGGAGCTCCGAAACGCTGAGTTTTGCAGTTTATTTGCACATTCACATTTTCTTGTTCACTCACTTAATGGGGACATATGGTCCAGCCTTTGCTTTTAGCTTCTCCCCAGGGTGCTGGCTGCCCTGAAAACAGACATCTGAGGATGCAGATGTCAAATACATAGTAAATTATGACCCTGGCTGTAAACCAGCACAGAGTGCTTGAAGTCTGATGATTTTAAAGCAACAGCTAAGGGTCCCTGTGACACACAGGAGTGCCTTAAAACCCTCCTCAGCATTTTGAGAAAACCAGTTTTCAGTGTTTTATTCTATATGTAAGAAAAATTACAGGACATTTTAATTGCATATCTGAAGTGACAGAAATGTCTGTAGGATCAAGAATATTAACACTTTTTTATACATGTTTGATTTGATAAAATTATCCACTGTAGCGCCTGACTAAACAATGCTATCTCTTTCTTTAAGATCTTTTCAGTTGAGTGTGGCGTATTGAAGAGCATACACCTTCAATTTAAGCTCATTTTCCAGCGGATGAAATCTTGTGTAGTCAACTGCAGCACCAAAGAATAGTCCATGGGAGTCAGAGCCTGCGTGCTTCCCGCCGCCATGGCAGAAAACATCGCCTGAGCTTTCTCAGCGACACCCTACAACGGAAGAGGATGGGTGATGGGCCTGTGAGATTCAGCGAACTCCTTCCTCCTTGTCCCATCCTCTCATGGAGCGTTCCGTTACACCGAGCCCCACCTGGAACAAGTCTCTCTCCACATTTCCAGCCTCACTGCTGTCAAATATTTCTAACGTGACTGTGCCCATTGCCAGCAACCAAAGCGGGATAGAGCTGCATCAGTCGCTGGCGCTGTGTGCTATGCTCGTCATGGATGTCCTGGCAGTGGTGGGGAACTTGGCGGTGATGGTTGTCATCACTAAAACGCCTCAGCTGCGCAAGTTTGCCTTCGTGTTCCACCTCTGTCTGGTGGACCTGCTGGCGGCACTGCTGGTGATGCCTCTGGGGATGCTGTCGGACCGGATCCTGGAGGATGAAGCGCTGTGCCGGAGCTACCTCTGCTTGAGTGTGTGTCTAGTGAGTGCTGCCATCCTCACCATTTGTGCCATAAATGTGGAGCGCTACTACTACATCGTCCACCCCATGCGTCACGAGGTGAAGATGACTGTAGGGGTGGTGGTGACGGTACTGGTGGGAATCTGGATTAAAGCCGTTGTCATGTCAATATTACCTCTGGTAGGATGGCTGATCCAGGGGACATCAACTCCTGGAATCCAGCTTACTGGTCAGAGACACTGCTCCCTCCACTGGACAGGAGGCAGGACGACACGTCTGCTTTTCATGGTCTTCTTTACATTTATCTATTTTCTGTGCCCCATGCTGATCATCTTGGTGGTCTACTGTAATATGTTTAAGGTCGCCAGAGTAGCAGCCATGCATCATGGCCCTCACCCCACTTGGATGGATACACCACGACAAAGATCGGAGTCTGTCAGCAGCCATTCCACCATGGCGGCCAGCCTCGGAGGAACTGGCGCCCGCACAACCCCTTCAAGGACCTTCAGCGGCGGGAAGGCCGCAGTGGTTTTAGTGGCAGTGGGAGGTCAGTTCTTCTGCTGCTGGCTGCCATATTTCTCCTTTCATCTGTACTCGGCTGTAGTGTCCACCCCTCCTACCTCCCTGGCCCAGCTGGAGGATGTGGTCACATGGATTGGCTATTTCTGCTTCACCTCCAACCCCTTCTTCTACGGCTGCTTGAACCGGCAGATTCGCCAGGAGCTGAGCCGTCACCTGGCTTGCCTTTTCAAGAGAGCCGGGCCCGGCGAAGGAGAACAGCTGCCCAGCCGCGAGGCCTCGATTGAGGAAAACTTTTTGCAGTTCCTCCAGGGGACTGGATGCAATCTGGAGCCCTGCAACTCTAACAGCAGAGCCAGCCCAGAGGTGCCAGAGACTGAGGGCCTTCAGGAATCAGCTGTTGAGCAGAACATGCCAGCTGACTTCCACATCCCAGGGCAGATCCTTGAGGAAACCGCAGAGTTCATACAGCAGCAACAGCTGAAGAATGAGCTTTGTGTATCAGAGAACTGCTGCAAAACTGTACCAGAGCTGTAGCTGCCTTGTGTACTGTCTACTTTGCCGTCAATTTAATCCGATACATATGTTTTTTTTTTTTTCCTATTTTCTAGTTTTTCTTGTTCCTGCTGAAACAGGCTTTTAAGATAAAAAAAGCACTGCAAAACATGGTGTCTTCTTTGAAAAATTTAAGTTCTGTAGCTTTTCAGTGAAAGCTGCATTTGAATACGTCTTGAGCATCATTTCATTGCAGCATTACATATTTTGGAGCCATAATGTGTCAGGCTTATGCCGTGCCAACAGACTGATACAAAACCCCTCAAGTGTTGGTCACAGCCCAAATAAAGTGACTTCAAGGTTAAAAGTTTTCAAAGAAGTTTGAAAACTATCGGAGGTACTCTCCTCTGATCCTCCTCTCTTCTAATATGCATCCCTTCATTTAGTTGCATCTTCATTCCCCTTTAAAAAAATGAGACACCCACAACCCGAATCCAACAAAATCTTGAAATGATCAGCAAGATTCCAGACATAAAGCAAATGTGCAATCTAGCATTGTCATAGTACACGATTTCTGTAACTTTAAAAAAACATAAAACAGGTTTTACGCTGTTTGCATTTCAGTTTATTTCAAGTTCACTCATGTTTGTCTCTTCAGAGGTAAAGAAGCCACCTTGACTATCAGCTGTAGGTAAACCAGTGATACAGAAAGCTCTCTATAGTTTTATCTCTGAGTTAAAACATATCAAAGTGGCTACAATACAATCTTTAAGCAGGTTTAAGACATGAACTTTGTGTAGCTGCAGCTGTTAGTTTGTTCAGTGAGTGAGTGATCTGTTTTCACCCTGTATTTATTCCATTTTTGCTTCCAAAACCACCAAGAAATTAATACAGAAAAACGTTCCTCAATAAATGTTTTCCGAGCTACTAGAAGCAAAAATGAGCAAGTGAGTTTGATATATTCAATGTGCCGAGGAGTATCTGCTTCTGCTGCTGGTATTCAGAACAAACAGGCTGACAGTGTATTTTTAACCATTTTCCAGAATGTTATTATCATGTTTATCTGTTCTTAGTCTTGTGATTATCACCTCCTCACCAAAATGGGAGACTCGTGATTTCGGCCCCCCTCCACTCAAAGACAAACATTGTGGCTGGTTGAGTTTGTCTGACGGTGGCGGCTTTCAGAGTTTAGGCCCTAACTGCAGCGGATGCAGCATGTTCAAAACAAGTGGAATAAAAGTACTCCGAACAATTTCTGACAACCAGTCCCTATTACCCGGTGATGTTCGAGCTGTTTACAGGTAAACACAGGAGGAGTTTGAGTGCTCCTCTGTTTGTGCAATAAACAACCAGGCTTGTTGTGGCTACACAAAGCACACAGGTGTGACAATGCTTACACATGGAAAGCTCTGCCTTTGGCCCCATTTAGCAACCAATGGAAGACACTAGAGTCACTTTCTCTGATCTCAGGTTGAATACAAACAGTTTGCACAAGTCACGCGAGCGGTGACAAACGTCCCAAAGATGATAGCAAGGCACAGTGTAACATCTCAAACAACAACAACAAAAAAACACTTCTTATGGGTCTCTTTTTATATTTACACTTTCCTGCTGCCTTCATCTATTTTGGAGTGTCTCATACAGGACGGGTGGCAAGATCACAAGACTCGACCCAAGGCATACAGGGGGGGGGGCTAGCTGGGAGTCAGAACAACAAAAAGCTCCCTTTGTCAGGGGATACATAACATTCTTAATTTTCTTGGACACTGTTTTTGAGGCAGCTCTGTCATGTCATCTTGTCTTAAAATGTTTGTTTTGCACTCACAAGTGGCTGTGAGCAACAATGAACACTGAGCAAGATGAAATCACTGCCATGGTCTTTGATATTCCTCCGATTGTCTGTTTTAATTTATTTATTAGTCATGAAACTATAATCTAGTTTCACGTTATGGCAAACAACTGCCTTGATTTATTACACCAGTGTCTGCAGGCAAGGATTTAATCTCCGTAGACAACAGCGAAACTACCCCGACCAATCTCATGAAATGCTTCAAGCTCTGTTTCTGCCACCATCTGTCGATCGAAAAGACGGAGAACCAGTTCTGAAGATGAAAGGTGGACAATCCTCCCAGCTTCAAGAACATCAATGTACAGTTTTAGTTCTGTTTTTTGTTCACTGTAAATCACCAGCCAAGGGGTTTTCCTTTCTGTATCTCATTTTATACAGTAAAGACTGTTAGGATTCTTCCTTCTATTTGTCAAAGTTTCCCCGTGTATACTTTCCATCAGCTGAAATCATTAAAGAAACAGCAAGAATTTTAAATGGAGTGTTGTGGTGATTGCCTCTGCAGATATGTTCAGATCAATAAACCTAAAAATCACATGAGCAGTCCCAACAATCTTCTCTTTTCTACCCTGCACTCCAGTTGCCTCCTTCTGCTGGCTGCTTTTGTGTGTCCTGATGTGTGTGTGCGTGTTTGTTGAAAGCAGGGGTTGCAGCGTCACAGAGGTGAAATGAAGCACTTAGAACAGGATGAAAGAGGAGTGACATTTTGAAGAGGGGAAAATGCTGTGGCTCGTATCTATAATACTAACACTTAGCAACACTGAGCCGAGCTTTCACCATATTTAACGACATCTCAGCGACGCCGTCCTCTCACTGAGTGTGTTTCTAAGACAAATCCCTGCTGCCATCTCTTGATTTTTTTGGATCTAGGTTATTTCCAAACCAAGAGGGTTGAAAGCAAAAGCAGCTGAGGATAATGCAGATCTACAAATAAACACCTAAAGAGATTACATCCATATTTTGTCTGTTTAGTGTTAAAGTTAGGAGTTTTTCCACCATCAGACCGAGCCAGATTTTCATAACCTCTCCTGTGCTGCTCCCCATCGGACGCAGTGACTCACAGCGCTCACGATGAGCAGTGTAGGGCGCCTCCTGCAGCGCGCAACCTCTTCAAACAGCCTGACCTTTGCGCCAGGCTACCGCATGCTCAGTCAAAGTACCCAAGGACAGGTGCCATCATCGCCTCATTCCAGAAGGTCACTGGGTGCACTCAACTAGTTTGGATATAAACAAAACACTCAAGCAAAAAGCTGTGATCATCTGAGATGGCACAAACAACAAATGGCTGCAGAGATGGATAAGAGATTAACTCGATCACATGTATTTCTCACTTCCTTCCAAATCCTAACTTCTTTGACATTTGTCTTGGCAACCTACATCAGTGATAGGGATGAGAAGTTTGTTTGGCAGGAAGAGAAGGAGGCTGGAGCTGCCCTTAAAGAAACAGCAGAGTTAGATAGAGGAGAACTGCATTTAATAAGATTTTGTCTATGGATCTCATGTAGAAGTTATTCACACTTATTTATTGTTTACTTATTTACTCACACAGCTTGTGTACCCTTTTTTTATATACTTTTATAATTTTTATAATCATAATACTGAAGATATCAGTGTTATATGCTCACTGCTGCTCATGTGAATAAGATTTCAGGATTTTCAGGACTAGTGAAGGTGCAGAGCGGGTGCAGGTGTCAAAGTTTCGAACCAAAAAGTCCCTCATTGTGTCTGGTTTAGTTCTTTTTCGTTCTGGTGTCTTCGCTCCCTCGAAGTTACTGCAGCGAGCAGAAAAGCAGAAGGAGGAGGCACCACAGCAATGGGGGGGGTGCTGATATTTCTCTTAAATTGGGATCAAGGGAAAGATAGGGTGTCAGACTTTGTGCACTGACTAACGTACTGTTGTTCTCAGGGCAGGAAAAAATCTGAACCCATAGACTCTGTTATTCTACCGCTTTCCATCTAAAAAGAAATAGTTAAACTGATCCTTCATGCTTCTCCACCTCATTCTCTGATACCGCAAACAGCGCTTAAATAGGTAAAAGTTTTTATCTTGGAGTCAGATCCTTTGTGTGATAACTCACTGGTTCACAAACTTTTTGAGTCAAAGCCCCCAAGATGACATAAATTGATGACCCTCCCTTTTGTGATGACAGTTATTGATTATCAGACGGGTCCTGCAGGATACTGTAAGCCTTGAAAACCATCTGATTACATAAATAAGGATGATTAATGTGAATTTATGCATTAATGTGTTAAATAATTAAGGTGTTAAATTTAGATTTGTCTCTTTGTCAGTTGCTTAATTTTGACAGCCATGACAAAAATTCCAGATTTATTTGATAAATATTGGTTATACAGTTTGGACACCACTGAAAACAATCCATTTCAAAATTCAACCTCCAATTCACTTTCCAAAGACAAGATGAAAATTTAAGTCTTTACCAAAAATTTCTCATATGAAATCCTTTAAGCATTATTGGGGTTGTGTTTTCTTCTTTTGGATTTTTTATTTATCTATTGTACTCTTTCCTTTTGATTCAGTAATGAAGCTGTAAATAATAGCTATGAAGTCAAATAGTGTTCAGAATTGATTTCAGTCCAAACCCCAATACATAATATTATTAAATCAATACTTTGATATTTTACAACTGCATAAGACAGAATCCTATAATCGTGGTGCTAAGTTTATATATTTAAGCCTTAATTAACAGTACTCATCATGAGCTGTTATGTGTTGCTGCAGCTTTTAAAATCAGATTTTTCATTTTCATTTTTGTTATAGCTGTTTAAATTATAAACCTCAACTGCAACCATATAACATAACAGAGAAAGTATTTGTCAGACTTTAGGTTAAAATAATTCAAATGCATTTCAAAGATAATGATGCAGGAGGAAATAAATAAATTACTCTTTTTCAATTTCCTCTAGGTTACAGTTTGATGTGCTGGAATATTACATAAAACATAATTGTTCTCATAAAACTACCATTTCTAGCTATTGATTAGCATCAGGATCACAGACTAGCTACCGTTTTGTCCTCCTTTTACCCAAAAGTCCAAGATAAGTGTTTTCTATTAGCTACATGTATGAAATCAAATGATGCTTAAATTCCAACCTGCAGTTCACCAGCAAGTCCACTGGGGGCACTCTTACACCACATAAGATTGTAACACATTGTAAATGTGAATTAACAACACAAAAAAATCACACATTGTCCTAATTATTTAAATTTAATCCTAATTGAGCGCAATTGCATGATATTAGAAAATTGGAGAGGAGCGTTGAGACGATAGATAGAGAAGTAACTCAAGCCGGTCGCCTTTGACCAACTACATTTCCCGTCAGCCCCGGGGAGCGACTAAATTTTCCTTTTAGAACCTTTTTCTTGGTTTGCATCTGGCTCAGCTGGATGGATGGAGGCGCTACTGCGTAGCAACGATTAGTTTTATGGGGGGAAAATTCTTGAGACTTTTATCTATAATTCTTTCCATAAACGCGGTACTTGAATGGTCATTTACATGCCTTTTCTTACATAAAGAATAGTAATTTAGTTTTTTAATTTATTTTGATACGCGGCGCTTCTACACTGAGCAGGATATTGAATATTGTGAAAACATCTCTTTTAAGGATTTTTTTCCCTCATAGTGAATTATCTGGACATCTTTGAGTGACTGGGCTGAAGCTGTTAGGTCATCAGCATCAGACTGGGTTTAGGAGTACAGAGCTTTCAGTGCCAACGCCTTTCCTCCACTCTCTGCGCTTCTTTCCAGCTGGGGAAACTTTGGGTCATAGTCTACCGACTTGGGAGGCTTTGGACGGTGATCCGCTTCATCCGATGAGCTCCTGAAGTCACTGTCCGACAGTAAGAAGTTTGTGAGCGAAAAATGGGCTGCACGATCAGCGCCGAGGACAAGGCTGCGGTGGAGAGGAGTAAAATGATTGATAAAAACCTGAGAGAAGACAGAGAGAAGTCCTCCAGAGAGGTGAAACTGCTTCTACTCGGTATGAATGATCCATGCTTGCTCCTTTTAAATGTGTGTAATGTCTTTTTTCCCTTTTTCTTCTTACTTTTAATTATCAGTTTTTGATTACGGGACATTTAGTTTGTGCGGCTCCAACACTCCTCCCCCTCATCCCTGTGCTGGTTGAAAGCAGCTGGGGCTCTTTGCTTCCTTCACATAACTATTAGAAATAAACCAGATGTTGGTGAGACTTTGGCCGCCTCACTGTTTTTTTTTATGTCAGCATTGAGCTGTTGAAAATAAAAGCAGTAGAGACGACAAGTGTTGCAAGTCGTCAACCAATGCTGAAATTCAGCAGGTCTGTTTTACTTCAGACCTTTAGCTGCATGTAAATACTGAACCTACTCACACTTCCCTGGCCCTTTATTGGTAAGGACAGCGCCACAAAGTTTAGAACATCTGATTATAATGTCTATTGTTTCATTTGACAGATTTCTTACCATATAACAGCTAATTTCTTTTTAAATATGTGGATCTTTTTTCATTGCTGTAGAGCAATTGTGGTATTGCAGCGGCCCAGAAGGGACAAATTAAATTCAGCAATTTTATACCCAATCAATGATTGCAGTTCAGTTTGACAAGCAAAATGGACTTGTCTAACTCTCCTTTGCCCCAGTATACGTGCTTGGGTGGGAAATCTAATTATTGACTGAAGTATGTCAGTGCTGTGATGTTGCCGACTGTATCAGAAAATGTTCAGGACTTTTCTGAACATTTTCAAGTGATTATCCCAGATGTCAACACACTGAAATCACTGCAGACATTACCTTTCAGTGATTGCATGTCTGTTGTTTGTTTTTACACTTAGATACAACTCATAATGGTGGGTGAGTTAAAGCAGCATGAGGGAAAACTGCCTCATAGAAACCTTTTCACATTGGGGATGAAATTCCACAGTTTAGAAAGTCACAAACGCTTCATTAAAATGTTCTTGTCGGGTTTAGACAAATTCATTACTTCTGTAGACTTATAAAACAATCGTGGTAAGATTTAAAATACTTTCTTTCTACAACATGACTGGTACCTTCATGGGTGCCATTTTAACGGCAGACAATGTCATCCCAGTCTAACAGATGTGACTGCCATGTTTGATGTTATCAAAGGATGAAAGATTTTACACTGACAAATTTTTTCTCAGTCTTGTACATAATTTGCAAAAAGCCATGCAATAGATTTTAGATGTCAGATTTCTTCATCCGGTCCAGTGGGCAAGCTGCCAAACAGGAAGTTAAGTTTTGTGTATTAACTAAGGACTCCTTCTAGAGACCATCAAAAGAATTGTTATTTCAGCTCAGAGGGTGCTGCCATATGTGAAAACGCACTTGTCCTATCAGTGCTTGAAGCAATGCCTTCAGCACAATGAGATAAGGTTGTCGTGCTATGCTCAGGTTGACTGTCGAGTAGCTATTTAGATATATTTTTCATGTCAATATTTGCACACTGTTGCTTTAAATAGCGCCGGTCTCAGAGCAACTAAAAAGAATAGTTCATAAGAAACTGTTAAATTAATATTTAGCATTTTTGTTGGTATAATTACACTGCTGTTTGAATTCAATGTAAATCAAATGAAAATCCTGAATATATCTCAAAGGGAAACAGCAACATTGTAGTATGTTTTTTTTAAAGAAAATAATGATAATTGATGAATAATTAATGATTTGTTCTGGCAGGTGAGAGCTGCTTAATGATCCCTCCTGCTGATATATTTACAAAATGAAATGGTATGTGAAGGACTTAATGCTTCAGCTTAAAAAATAACAGTTCACACATTTTATTAGTGGCCCAACTGATCAGAAAAGGTATTTTTCATTGTTTTTGCAACATTTAATCTCATTAGAGCTTCATGAATCATCATAAGACAGTCAATAAAAGTGTATGTGATCGTCTTAGCTCAGATGTAATACAACATGCAGGATTTCCTTAATGCAGCTTTAATTGTTTTGAAAAACATCCACCCAGCTGTCGTATTTCTGAGTGCTGGAATGTGTTTGTGAACTCCAGTTCAATGAGCGAGTCATGGTCTGAAAAATGAACATTTGGCTCTGCCAGTTAGGATCACTGAGAAGCTAAATTAACAAGATAATCAATTGTTTTGCAGAGACAAGCGTAAAGTCTTGCGTCTCTGAGCCCTTGAAAACATGTCTTCACATGCCACCTGCATTTTCACAGATCACGTTTCCTTAAAAATCTTGCCTAACATCAACTGAACTACAACACTCTTTGTTGTTATTTCTATGAACTTTTTTTCCTGCTTTTTTGTTATTTGTGATCTTGATCACAATTCCAATAGAGACGTGGTTCTCAGACTGAAAGGCAACTTTCTCACGAGCGATGCTAGTTTCCGTAATTATTCTTGTGCAGTGCTCTGCAGGAGATCCAGAACAAAATGATATTGTCCCTCCTATCACTTCTGAGCTACCACTCACAACTTTGATGCAACTTTTTTTATCTCAGCTGCTTCCACCGTTTTGTTTATAGAGTTTTGTGTGACCAGCGAGGTGTTGAAGACTTCCCATGAAGCCACGTACATGTGGTTTTTGGAAACATCCTAATCCTAAAATCAGCTAACTGATTTATGATGGAGCTGCAGCACTACAATGGAGGGTAAAACTCTTTGTATGGAAATATTCGTCCTTAGATACAGACCGCAGAGATTTTTCCAGACAATCACTCCCGGCATGTTGTGAAACTGGACAGTTACAGGGGAAACACAAAGAGGATTCAAAGCCACAGAGTTTTAAAGCCAGCTCAGCCTTCCAATCAAAACGGTCTCCGGCTTGACCACAAACAGTGATTCATAAGAAAATATCTGAATTTAAGATTCTTGTTAAATGAGGCTTGGTTTTGAGCCTGACTCCTGCTTGGGTTTGGACGACTGTGTAAAGTTGGTCTGTGAACTGGCTGCAGGCCAAGGTTGATAATAAGCCAAGAACGGCTCTGAATGAGCGAGCCGGGGGCTGACAGAGCTGAGCAGAGGGATCAACACAATTTGTCCTCTCCCCTCTGTGTGTGTGTGACCAGCTTAAATATCTTTTGCTGCTGTCAGCTTAACCAAAGAATTCACCAAAGAATTTGTGTTGGCCGACCATCTGAACACGATACTCGACCCTACTCTGCCCTAATCCTCCTTGACAAAATTCTGCTGCTAAATACTGGCACTGTGAATACATTATTTACCCTTTTTTGTGTCAAACAATGTGAAGAAAAATTTCCTTAAAAGAGAAAGAAAAAGAAAGCATCCATAATTCAAACACCAGAACTTGGAAGACTTATTTATTATAGGGGGTACTTAGACAAAAATAGCTCCACTTCCAGTCTGAACACAGCTCACATGTTAATGTAAATTGTTGTGGGACTATAACATCTAATGTTTTTGAACGTTCAAGCTTGTCTGGATTTAGATAAGAGTTATGATTATTTGTGTTTTTTAGCAATCTCTCTGTTAGGAGTGGGAAATCCTGCATTCAGAAATTAATCATGGTGTCTGTTTCACTCAGATATCAAAAATGGTGCTATAACCCAAACCAGTGTTTTCTTCTACAACATCACACTGTTTGGCTAGATCCATCCATCTCTTGATGGATCCTTTCTTTGCCAGGAAAACAGAGAATTGTCTGATCCATTGTAGCATTTTGCAGACTCCCCACAAATTTAACAGGGAAGTAGGGAATTAATATATCCCAAGATCTTGAATAAGAACTGCTTCAAAGATCTGTACTTCAGATGAACTAAGACAGGCCAGAGTTGTATAAGCTGAATAAGAACATTACCATAGATGTTTAACTATTCCTTTTTAATTTAGAGAACTTTATTCAGAGCCCCCTCGAAAATGTTATTTTGAGAATGTCGTCTCAGTGTAAAGACTGGCACAGGGTATAAGCCAGCCCTGCAGTTTGGGATTTTTTGGGGGATATTTTTCGTCCTGCCAGTGTTTCGTGGTTAAGATGTCAAGATGAGTGCAGCTTTCTCCACTTTCTAATTGACCGCTTTCAAAAGACTTTATTGCTGTTGTTGAACATTTAAGAAGAAAAAAATTGTATCATTCAGGGTTTGGGTCAGGGAACAGGTTGGTGTTTACTAAAAGATCTTTGAATCCAACATGGTGTTTTTATGACCCCTCGGCTCTGTGACGCCCAGGACAGCATGATATCTGGGATTGTCTCTCCTGTGGAAAAACACGATCACAGCCAGAATCCTGAGTGCTGTTTCCTGTTTGACTGGTTGTTGTAAAATGTTGTTGATGACTGCTTATATTAAATCCTTTTCCCACTCATCATTATTATGATATCACAGATTGTTATGGAAGCTTTGTCAGGCTTTGGTATTAGTAAATCATCTGACACAAAAAAACCCATATTATGAAAGCTGAAATGAATCTGATGTCAGTCTGTGATGTTTCATTTTGCCATTGGTACTTGTTTTATGTTAGCAGCATGTGGTTTGTTCACATGACACTGCTGTTATTTCCTATGACCAAACAGATAGAATGCACTCATACTCACAAACTGATGGCTGGTACATCAGATCGCTGATCATAGCAGCATGAATGACTGCATACACTCCCCTTGGCTGCACTTACACACTCGTCTGCTGCTGAAATGCATCACAAGGCATCTTTTTCTGAGGAATGTTGCTGCAGACATACTGTGCTATGTTTATTGCATGATTAAATGTCATCAGATTAATTTCAGTTGCTCTGAAAAGCCAGTTTGATACACTGCTTATCTGAGAATTATGTGATGGTATGCTAACTCTTGGGATGGGTGCCTCATATTACCAATGTTCTCTTTCCAGGTGCAGGGGAATCTGGGAAAAGCACGATAGTAAAGCAAATGAAGTAAGTCACATGTTTCCCAGATAACTGTACTAGACTTCCCTTAAGAAACTTTTGTGCTATTTTTGTGTTACGCTGATGAAAGACAGGCCCACTCTTTTAAGCTGTCAGTGGAAATGCTGTAGCCTCGTTTCGCTCCGCTCAGGCAGACGAGGAAGCCCCCTTTTTGCACAACATGCTAAACAATGGGCACAGAGGCCAGTTGTAACCTGGCAGGACTTGAATGGAGTCCTCCGGTTCCCACATTAGGCATGCTGTATGCTCAGTGAATCTCAAATTCCAGCACTAATGACAGTTTACAAATGTGTCATTTGTCCCACATTAGTCAAAGCATCTGTTCTCAGTCATATGTTTCCGTTAACTTTTAAAGCACATTTGTATTTAATGTCTCTATCAGGATCATTCATGAAGATGGCTACACAGAAGAGGAGTGCAAACAGTACAAAGTGGTAGTATACAGCAACACCATCCAGTCTATCATGGCCATCATCAGGGCCATGGGCCAGCTCAAGATAGATTTTGGGGATGCTGCACGGGCCGTAAGTTGACAACTACTTCCTCATTCGTGATGAGAAATGACCACAGAAGCATTTTGCAGAGTCAGCAGTTATTGATTTTGTTGCTTAGGATGATGCCCGCCAACTGTTTACCCTGGCCAGCTCAGCAGAGGAAGGGGTGATGTCCGCCGAGCTGACCGGTGTGATCCGAAGGTTGTGGAACGACAGCGGAGTTCAGGCCTGCTTCGATCGCTCCCGAGAGTACCAGCTAAACGACTCTGCCGCATAGTGAGGAGCACACACGCCGCACAGCCTCCGATGACATCACGTTCCACTTTGCCTTCATGAGATGTGCAATCTTGTTTAGTGCACTCTTACTCATGTCCGTGACGTTTTTACTGGAATGCAAAACAAAGGCGGGATGCGTCTCGTCCTCCCCGGTCCTGTGTCGGCTTGTTGCACGTCTGATCGCATTCCAGAAAAAGCACTGTGTATTTGCAGCGACCACAGACTCACTATGGGAGTCACTGAATTAAACGGGTGTAATTGAAAGAAAACACAAATAAATATTGGGCTAAATATAGTTCTTGTCCTGTAGTACAAATCGGACAGAGATAAGGCTTAGAGTTCTCAGTCTTTTTTCATACCACACTCAGTCCGGAGAGAAAAAGTCACTGTGTGAAGGACACATGGACACACTTTGTTATGAAAACAGTCAAGCTGTCATGACTTTCTATGCACATTGTCCACACTGCAGCAAGAGGAACCAGTGGAGTTAGTCTGTTTTTACTCAAACCCACAAAGAGCCAATGTTTATCATCCATGAAAATATGAGCCCATATTTAGTATTGTTCAGTGGCGTCCTCAGAGCAGGCCCTCCACATGACCAAACATCAGTATATATCTGACAGATTTTTCTCTGCTCTGCAAAACACACAAAGTTTTCAAAGCCCCCGAACAACTTGATTTAACCTTATGATGTGCAAAGGTGAAGAAAACACAACATCAACAGTTATATGCGGTTAAGATTTCAATGCAAGTTGCCTAAAAGTGTTAAAATGCACCACAGGAAGCACATTTGCTCCTAGATCATGGCGTATTGTTTGCATTGCAGCTACATGAACGACTTGGACAGGATCTGTGAGCTGAACTACGTCCCGACTCAGCAGGACGTGTTGCGTACGCGTGTGAAGACCACCGGGATAGTGGAAACTCACTTCACCTTCAAAGATCTCTACTTCAAGTGAGTGCAGATGCTTACAGTATGATGGGCCTAGAAAAAGGTTAAAGCCAGTTGGATGCTTAGCTGGTTTACTGTTCCCATTAGTGATCAATTTGGATGTTTTTATTAAAGAATTCATACTGTGGTTTTCAATCTGTGGTGTAAGAAAATGTAGGGCTATTACTATGGAATTTAGCAAGCCAAGTCATTGTGAAGCCTCTTTTTACATGAATAAATAAAATATCAATAAATACCAATATCCTGCCTCTATGCAGGATATTGGTACACAGGGCACACCGGTTCATGTTTTTGACGATTTACGGTACATTTAACGTCATCTGAACAAATCCTGTCCTCCATCATAGCTTATGGATTGCTATTGTGCTGGAAACAAGGCATTTCTCCTTCCTATACTGATGTCGGAGCTTGACAAGACTATAAAAGGAGTTCAGTGAATTACATTTGACTGTTTTGAATTTGCATAATTATTTGAACTCATACCAAGAGTCATATCCATGTAGAATATTCTCCATCTTGTCAGCACATGTGGTCTAAGCTCAATTCATCAAGGTATTTTCCTTGTAAAGAGAAATCTCTCACAATGAGGCGTTATTTGCAGCTGTTTGGATGATGAAGTTTTGACAGACGACATTCAAAAATTGCAGTTTCTTTAATAGACATGTTATGTCCTTTAATATAAATTGACTTATATATATATATATATATATATATATACATATATATATATATATATATATATATCTTCCCCCCCCTTTCCCCCCCCCTCTATCT
>JBBBVT010000014.1:14307242-14332338 GCA_037177035.1 Craterocephalus eyresii
GAGGGTGTAGAGCAGCGGGCTCAGCACGCACCCCTGTGGGGAGCCTGTGCTCAGTGTTCGGGTGGAGGAAAGATGAGATCCAAGTTTAACTATCTTAACTTGTCTTCACAAATAGTTGATTCTATGGCTACACATCACTTTTTTTCCACCAATATCAACAAAGAAGAAGTAATAAATCAAGGAAGGGACATATTTTGTTGATACTGCATGTTTGTACAAGTCATAGCAGGAAAATCAGTGACGTGACTGATCAAATTGACAATGGCTCGGCTCTATTTACACGAGTCTGTGAGTGACCCTGAGCTAAGTCTTACAACTTGTCAATGACGGCAAAGATGTCTTGCTTCAGTCACTGCAGGCAGTGTATAATATGATTTTATTGGTCTGTTTTTACAGTCATTCTGTCAGTTTGCATGGTTTTCATTAATGGGCCAAACAGAGCCTTTAGTGCAGCTAAGCATAAGCAGCATGTGCCACTCTGTCTTATATCCAAATTTGGATGCCTGACACAGGCCGGTGCCAGCCCACACTATGCTTTGAGGTTTAGAAGAGCTGCCAACAAAAAGCAGTTCAATATTCAGTGTGTGATGTGTCAATAAGTGTTCTAAGGGCCTTTTGGGCACAAGTTCACTCATGCTGTTTTCCTCAGAATCGGATGCATGAAAGCATGAAGCTTTTTGACTCCATCTGCAACAATAAATGGTTCACACTCACCTCCATCATCCTCTTCCTCAACAAGAAGGACTTGTTTGAAGAGAAGATCAGCAGGAGTCCGCTCAGTATCTGCTACCCGGAGTACAATGGTGAGCCTGGTCGCACATTACCTGTTTGTTTAAACTGATCATCAGCTATTCTGTAATTGTTCCATAAGGATTTAGATATTCTTTAGATATAAGTTTTGTGCTATGTTGCATTTATGTACCACGTGTGCTTCATTCGTATTCGTATTATTAAGCTGTGATTTGGGAAAAATTATGGTCTATTTGTTTAAAGTTTAATATATATAATTTCATGAAAATCATGACAATGTTTTTGAATCGTGGTTCAATGGAAATATCCGTTAAAAACAAGGCAAAAACATGAGAAATTCATATATGTTATGTCACTCATAAGCTAATTGCTGAACAATCCTTTGAGGCGATCACTGCAATCAGGTGTTTTCTGTAACTCCCAGTCAGACTTTTGCACCTGTTGGCAGGTATTTTGGCCCACTACTCATCAGCAAAGTGCTCTTATTGATCCAGGACTGCATAGTTTATTGTTTTTTTTATTTTTCAACTTGATTAAATAAAAAAACAATGCAATATTTCACTAAATGTATTTATTTTTTCTGTTTATTACTTTCAGTCTCCAGTTATTTGAATTATAAACAATAACAAACCTTTTCTCTGAGGGTATGAATAATTCTGCAGACAACTAATACATATGGAAGATAAAGCTTATTTGGTATTCTAACAAAGGATTTATATTTTTCTTATGTTTTTACTTTAGGTGGAAACTCATATGAAGAAGCAGCGGCTTACATTCAGTGTCAGTTTGAAGACTTAAATAAACGAAAGGACACCAAGGAGATCTACACCCACTTCACTTGTGCCACGGATACCAAGAATGTGCAGTTTGTGTTTGATGCTGTCACCGATGTTATTATCAAGATCAACCTGAGGGAGATTGGGCTCTACTGAAATTCCAGGTCAGCATGCTACTCCCTGCTGCACTTCATTTTAAACATACGTCATCCAAACCCAGCTGTTTCAGATGTTAGATCACTGCATCTCCTCACATGAATTCCCTCCTAATGACTTTATTTGCCACTTTAGGTACTGCTCCTATCGCCCAGTAAGACGCTCATTTGATAAAATAATTCTGTGTTAAATAAATCTGTGAGAAAGCGCTAAAATTCAGGAAATTTTGTATTTTTCTTAGCAGTAAAGGTTGATTAGATCACCACCACAGCTATGACTTCAGACATATTCTTTGCACAGAAAATCATAAGATGCATATCCAATAGCACAGTTTCTTTTCCAATTCTTTTCTATATTTCATTTACCATGTTGCTGCTGCCTCTTTTGCCATGATAGGACTTTTTATTGCCTAAAAAAAAACTCATTTACATCACCTATTAAGAGTCCTAGAATGTAATGATTGCTGACTGACTATTTATTAAATTTCACTGATACATTTGTTGTTGATTTAGATTTTATTTCACCAATATGTCTGAATGTCCACGCAATCTTTTTAGCTTTAGTTGTTGATTCATACTAAAGTAACTGACTAGACTGGGAAAAAAATGTTCCGGTCCAAAATCAAATACGTAGCAATACACATGAATTCATACTGCCTACAGATGGAAAGACTTTACTGGCATAAATGGATCAGTGGGTATAGGTTCAACTAAAAGGTTGACAGTTTGATGCCCAGCACTTCTATTTTTCTGTTTCCTTGGCTCAGATACCAGACAGATGTTTCTCGATGACTTGTCAGAATCCATAAAATGTACTTTTTGAAATATTTAAAAAACAAGCAAAGAATATTGACTGAAAGTACTTTTACTTATATATTTATACTGTGTTCCAAATAATTCTGCATATGTTGTTTTTTGTCATTTCTTCTAAACAATTAATGAGAATGACAGTGAGCATAATTTTTCTATGTCAAAAATTATATAAGGTTGATTTTAATAGACAAAACTACCAGTGATGAAAACCAGTGATTTTCTGAATCACTCAAAATAGTGTTACAATAATTGATTATGTGTAAGAGTTTCAAAACATTAAATAGGTGGCAAAGAACTAAAATAATACACCTGTTATATTTTTTGCATTATGTAAAAGATCTTTTTTATTAAAACAAAGCAGAAACTCATCAAATTACATATAACATTGGAGCCCATCTTTGATATCACCTCACGTTATCTATTGACCTTCTAAGTACATAAATAGTTATTGTCTCTATTTCAGGACCAGATAAGCTTGCTTCCAAAAGTAGCCATTTAGAGGTACAGGTATAGTGATAATCGCTCATATAGATCTACCCTCTAAGGATGCTCTAAAGGTTCTAAACAGGGTCTAGGTGAGAGAATGATAGTGGCTACACCATGAGATTTTCTACATTTATTATATCCATTGAAACTAAAGTAGCCATGATGTTTTTGCAGCACAGGATGGTGCATTGTCTTGTTAAAAAACGTTTCTGCTGAAGGCACGGTTCCTCCTTTTACACAAAAGGAAAGTTTCCTACCAGACCATGACAAACTCCATTTTGCAGAGGTCGTTTTGACACCGTCAGGTACAGAAAGCAGCATAGTACATCTCACTTTCTATTATTTCCACCCTAAACATCACTCTGCTACCAACTTCATGCTGCAGCCTTGTTGGGACATGGTGTCCATCCATCAGCCACCCAAAGCTTTTTCCATCTGGACCATCCATTGTAGCACAGCATTCATCAGCTAGTAAAACTGTTGCACAACTGCATGATGATTCCACAATTTTCTTTGTTGGAAGATTTATTTTTTTTTGTTATACATACTGCATTGAAACTGGGACTTGCTTAGTAAGATGTAACAGCCTCTTAAGTAGTTCCCCTTTGATTAAGTTTAACTTAAGTATATATTATTATGGGATTATTAGTGATATAAACAGGAGAAACAATCCAAGGGAAATCCTCCACAGAAAAACTTCAACCCAAATGTTTAATTAACTGAAATCCTTCATGCACGGTCATTTGGAACACAGTGTACTTATTAGCTATTATTATTTTAGGTTGGCATTAAAAATCTTTCCATGAATATGACTCCCACAATTCCACATCTCAGGGTGGGGGAACAATTTTTGACCAGGGATTTTCACTTACTTTGACAGTTAAGCTCTCAGGGCTACTTCAAGTTACTTCAGCAACTTTTACATGGCCTGTCCCTGTTTTCAGGAGGGAAATAAACATTCAGGCTTTAAAATTAAAAGATGAACTGATGGATTGACAAAGCTGATCTAATGTATAACCAATAATAAACACAATGCTAATACAGCAGCACTCTTTGGTGTGCTCCAGTCGCGTAATTTAACAGAAAGTTTAAACAAATGAATTGAGCTATTTGTGTGTTTTTTTTAAAACATGTCCTAACATAGGGACTTGCAGTGACACAGACTACATTGCTGACAAATGTATTAATGTTTACATTTGTTATCTTTGCAGATAACTTTAAGAATCCAGACTTTTTGGATGTCTTCTCCTCAGAGGATGAATTGGAAAGTAGGTTTCACAAAGAACTAAGCTTGTGATCATGCCACATGCAGGACCTACATTTGGAGACTCGTAACTGTGATTACTTTGTCTCAATAGATTTGAAGATGTGGAGCACATGGTAGAAGAAATTATGTTTGCGGGGGGTGGGAGGGGGGGCGGTGGACTGGTAAAATGATTACCATGACTATTGTCGCATTAAAACATTTGCACCACGTGGAACGTGAAGCCACTCCAGTTGTCTCTAATGTATTCATATTTTTTCTGTAATCTGCACAAAGACCAAAACAGACCTGTCTATAAGATCCGTCACTGCATTTCACCATAGTATCACAGCTAAAATGTAAATTCTGTTCACCATTCTCTTGTGTTGTCTTCTCGTAGTAGTATGTGTGTATCAAATGCGTTTAATTAGTATTTGCATTTATTGTATTTTATTTTAATGTTTAGTTGTAGTTAAGCTTCCACTTTTTTTGGATGTATGAATTCAGTAACTTATATATTTGACAGTTTGGTGTGAGCAGTTTAATGTACAGTAACTGTTTCGGTCTGGGATCAGTTAACTAATCGTTTTATTCAGATGGCGCAATAATTGTCTGCATAGTTGTTTTGATTTTAAATAGCCCACATTGCATTCAACCATCTGTTCTGACATCTCTCTGAGTCAGTCTGTGAAGGGACATTTTGATTTATTGTGTTTTCTTGTTGTTTTGTTTGTTTGGTTGCTTTTTAATCTGACTTTTAAAATGTTTAATATTCTTCAATCAGTGGAAATCAAAAAAAGTAGTAGTAATGTAGTTGAAATCTCTGATTTTTGATAAAGAAACATCAAAACTTTAAAACTTCAAAACGTGAATTGCATTTTTGTAAAGCCAGAGGACGTATTTGTTATGGAAGTGTGCTGCTGATATATTATGTTAAAGATCACTGTCTGGTTAGACCAGCCACTTATGGAAGGTTGTAGCTGCCAGACTTTCCAAAAGTCAGGAATATAGCTTATTTTAGATAAAGACAGATATAAACTTAACATAAAAAGTAAGAACATTTGTGTTTGGTTGTGTGTTTTCAACTATGCTTCTGGCAAAAAAAAAAAAAATACTGTTGGGAAGACTTCAGTTCCCAAAATGAAATGGTGGCATATTTGTAAGGACAAGGCATTCTTGGGGATGAGCAGCAGAGTTGAGCATGTGGGTTACACATATGAAAAACATGCAAACCTTCTCAGTCAATTCAAACAAATTATTCTACTTTTGACTCTAGATTGGTGTCATTTATTGGATATGATCATCTAAGTCTGAAGAAACAAGACATTTAATTTTAATTGTAAGTATCACCAGACAAGACTCTAACAAGAGTTAACAGCAATATAAGCTGTTTGGCATTGGTGGAGAAGATTTGGTAGTTTTTCTTGGGTGTCATGTACATACACAACTCTGCTGCCCATCCCACAAATTAATTTTCCTTACAAATGTGACACCATTTCAAAGAGAAAACAAAATACTTTTTTAAGTGTTATTGCATATTGTTACGTCAAAGAAATAATCGACCAATCACAAATTTCCTTACTTTTAGTTGAAAGTGTTTTTGTAGTGATGGCACAAAGCTGTGCTTTTTCTTAGTTTACACCATGAAGAACTATTCAAGCATAGTTTCACCTAAACAGTGTGGGGAATAAGGTCAGCCAGATTGGTATTTCCTATTTTTAGATTTTAGTGACACATCTGTCTGACAGAACTGAGGGCTAATGTGTTCCAGTTGCTGCATACAGCTGCTGTTACAACCAAAAAGAAAACAAGTTCTGGCTTTTAGCAATCCATAATTATCAATTTGTACGTCAACATGATAGGGACATAGCGACACTTTGTTGTCTCTGTTTACTATCCCGTGTCATTTTTGCTTTTATGTATGCTAAGTTTTTGTAATTGGATCATGGTTGGTCTGTTCCTGTTGATCTCTAAAAATGCAGCAGGAATTTACAAGAAAATGTGTGACATTCTTGCTTCCTGAAGGGCTTTTAATACTTTTTAGATGCAACAAGATGGTCCATGGCACAGAGAAAAAGGTAAATCAGGTTTAGTTTAGTTTTGAGGCATTAGCTGAAAATTTGGGAATTATAGAATTAGTCCTTTTATCTTTCACTTTTCAATGTTCAAAAGTACCTTTCCATACCAACCTGCAAAGACTTGCTGCTTCTTTTCATAGTTACTGAATTTTGTCTGTTTTTCCCTACAACTGGAATATACTAAAAGGTTAATACTGATCATTAAAATCTAGCAACAAAGTTACTTGTCATCTGTTTTGAGACTGTTTTCATTCAGTTTTGTCCTTAGCTGCTACTAAGTTCCATGAATCTGTCCCTGCAATCTTACAGTAAATCTGGACTTGCTGATTAATTAACTTTTCTAATTTGTTTTGCTCCTTCAGTAATGAACTTCCATACGTTGCCATTTGAGGTGAGTTGTATAACAGCAACACTGTCCTCAACAAGTAACAACCCAAGGCCGCGTGAACAGCCCCATTTCCTTAATCTAATATACACAGTTTAGCAGATGACAGCATGGTTCTACAAAGAAACAGACATACAAGTGAAGTTAATGCATCTTTATTTAATGCCTCTACATTTCATAAGAAAGAACAAACAGTAGCTTTTTCGTTTCCTTTTTATAATAAAGCATCAACCTGCTATTGTTTCCCTCTCATATATTTCCATATCATTTATCTGTCAAAATATAATAATGTATCTACTCTTATGTACAAAGTTTCTCTACCCTGTTTGATGTTGTGGAAATTATTCATTACATCAAAATGTTAAGCGAGTTGAATACATTAACACTATTTATATTAGATACATGCACAATTTGGGTTTGTAATCTGGAAATACTGCAAGCACTGGGAATAACTGAGATATTTGCTCAGCAACTTTTCACAGTTTCAAGTATCAAGACCACAGAGACTACTGTACTAAAAAAAAAACAAAAAAAAAACAAAGTTTCAATGTCTCTATTCAGAATTTATATTAATATTTTCCCAGATTGCTTTGGTCATTTTACCGAGCTTGGCTTTAAAAGTAAATATAACTCACAACACAGCAGTCAAAGGAACGCTGAGGATCGAAGGAGCAGCTACTTCATCTTCATACCTTCAAACCTTCAGTTGTGAGACTGTATCTTGTAGAGAGCTGTAAGTTCACAATGTTAATATGATGATTTGATGGCTGTTTCAGCCCAGCTGGACATGCAGTGTGTTGCAGGGGTGTACTGTAGGAGACGGTGACATGCTTCGGGGAGCATTCAAGGACCAGGACTTGGCATGGAGGTGATGGCATAAACACAATAGTCTGAGGATCCTCTATGCTCCATCAGTACACTTCTTAGTAAATGCCAATGTGTGTGGGGTTAAGGTTGGAAAAGACATTCTGCAAAGTAGAGAAGGAAAAACATGAGTGAAATGTGTTCAGAAAATTCCCAGAAATCACAAATAAAAATCTTTATGTCTTTTCGGGTAACATTGTGCTTCTTTGATGGCTGCTTCACTTACGGGTTGAGTGTATTACTAAATGAAAAGTGTGATTTTCCTGCATGCTTAGAGGAAGTGATTTTTAGTCTCCACAGGGATTGCCTCATTCATCTTGTTATCTTTGTCATCCTCAGCAGTCCCAAAGGATCTAAACTGTGTTACTTTGTATTTGCTTTGTTATGGCCAGATGTTGTTGCTTGGCAACACAGGATGGCCAGAAATGAGTTGCTGCTGGAGAGTAAAATTGAATTGGCAGGGGTCTGCATCCTCTGGGTCTTATTACTCTGTAACAACACAGTCCCTGGAAGGGATGTGGGGTGGCAGTGGTGTACCTCTCTTCACTCTGCAGCTTTTTAGAAAAGACCGCAATCTTTAAGGTTTTCTTTGATGATGATGTCCGTCACTGCATTGAACACAATCTCAACGTTCTTTGTGTCTGTGGCACAGGTCAAGTGGGAGTAGATTTCTTTTTGACCCTTCTTCATGTTCAGGTCCAAGAACTGCGTCTTGATGTAGTTGCTGGCATCATCGTATGTGTTGGGGCCTAAAGGAAATCAAACAGGTGAAAAACTTTATGAGGAAAAGTATTATTGGCTTGCTCACCTTACACCCGTCCTACTGATGGGTTCTTCTATTGCAACAAACTTTCCATATAAACCCTGGAGTATTGATGGAGCGTCAGCGTTTCTTACCATCATAGTCTGGGAAGCAGATGCTCAGATGGACTTTCTTGATCTTCTCTTCAAAGAGATCCTTCTTGTTGAGGAAAAGCACGATGGAAGTCAGTGCAAAGAATCTGTGGTTGCAGATACTGTTGAATAAATGGAGCGACTCATGCATGCGGTTCTGCAAAGATCAGAGATGAGGGTTAAGTTACTCACTTCCACAAGGCATTTTTGCTTCATAATTGCACCGTTGGTGTCCCAACTTACCACTTCATCGTCCTCTACGAGCACCATGTCGTATGCACTGAGAGCTCCACAGAAGATGATGCATGTCACACCCTCGAAACAATGGATCCACTTCTTTCTCTCTGACCTCTGGCCACCCACATCAAACATCCTGTGCAGCACAGAAAGTCAGACCAGACTGTAAGACTCAGGATGCCGCAGTGGTGGGGAGCTAATCACTTCTCCCGGGGCTCACCTGAAGTGCAGCTCTTTGCAGGAGAACTGTTCTTCGATGATACCAGTTGTTTTGACTCGAGATCGCAGCACATCCTGCTCAGTGGGGAGGTAGTCTGGCTTGCAGATCCTGTCCATTTCACTAAGGTAGCTATTTATGTCAGAACACACAATACGATAGTTAAGCTTAATTTATAAATCCTTCTTTCTTTTTCCTTTTTAAAAAAAATCTAAACTGAGTTTTGTATGACTTCCAGTGGATGGTTCAAACTCACTAGCCAGCGGAGTCGTTAAGTTGGAACTCAGCAGCTCTCTCAAAGGCGGCCTCCACACCAGAGTCTTTCCACAGCTTCTGGATGACGTCAGCCAGCTCAGGGGGCATTGTGCCTTCTTCAATAGAGTCTGACAAGTTCTGCAGCTTCTGTGCATCTTCCTGTGGTATCATTCACAGAGAGAAAAGTTTCATCAGCGCAGACTTGGTACTGTTTGTAGCACTGTATATAGAACAGAGTTAACACATCTGGTGTTTTTCTTTGAAGTGCAATGTGAGACCTGTGAAGATGGTGCACCAAAATCGATGCCAAGCATCTCCATGCCTCTGATGATAGCCAGAGCAGACTGCAGGATGTTGCCATAGATGACTGCCCTAAACTCCAATTGCTCCTCTTTTGTGTAACCACCTTGATGAAGAATCCTATGTGCAAGTAGAAGAATGAAGGGAAGAGGGATTTCATTTAGAAAAAAAACATGATCAAACTTTGTCCTACCTGTTTACACATTATGTTTCACTGTTAAGAGTCTACAAAGAAATTTAGTTCTCTTTGTGCCTTTATGAGCTTCATATTATGATTAAAAATGGCTTTCTGCACTTATTGTGTAGTTGAGCCAAAGCTCACAGTGCCACCCTGTGGATTATTCTCCCAAGTGCTTACATATCAGTCATACAACTAAATTGGAACAATATCACACACACCAAATTAAAAAAAACATCGTTGAATACTTACTTCATTTGTTTTACAATGGTGCTTTTCCCTGACTCACCAGCACCTTCAAGAGAAAACAAATAAAGATTAAGCATGAAACATCTGCTTTTCCATCCTACAAGCTGACAAACAGACAGAGCTTTAAACACACACAGTACTCTGACACCACTTTCAGAGCAGAAGATAAAGAACCAGAAGATGCATTTGCTTTACTTTTATTTCTGCTTATTAATTTGAAGAGTTTTTAATCTTTCTTTTGTCATTCCATGAAAAAAAAGCTGCCATGTGCTTTTGCGTATTTTGTACCAAATCACAATGAACAGATTGAACAGGGTTACGCAACATCCTTAAGGTTAGATTTTTATTTAGTTCCCAAAATAACACATCTTGAGATTATTGCATGCACATGGCAGTAACTACAACAAGCTCATTTGAAACAAATATAAAATATTAATATTAATATATTATTGGAATTTAAAAGTAAGTAAGATCATGTGAAGTCTGTTTCTGTGTTGACAGAGACACATCTTTAAGATGATCATGAGGTGATCATGAGATTTTTGTGATTCTCAGTTTCACAAAAATATTTTCTTTATATTTTATAGTTTTCTTAATGGAGGATCTTGCAAGTTATGTGACCTGCAGCAACATAATCTCCTTTCAGCATGACAAAAAAAAGATTTTCTCTTTCTGGGCCACAAAGTGATCTAATTTGTTTTCCCACGACTAAACATACAGCCAAAATAGTTCTGAACATTGTGCTTGATAGACATATCTGCACATTTGCATGGAAACTGCATTAACAGCAATCTAGAAACATCCTTTGCATTGACAAGATAAGCGTTGTGCAAATGCCATGTGGGTTAAGCACATAATTTAAGTGACAGAATTGGATGTGCTGGCTGAAGAAAAGCTTCCAGGCAGATCAGACTCTCAGCAGCACTGAAAGCTAACTCAGGCCAAAAGGAGTTTATCGCGTCACAGAGCGGTCAAAGCTGGCTGCTTTGCTCTTGTTTGAGCCACATTAAGCTTCATCCACAGACTTACCGATGAGCATTTAAAGCCCTCATCCAAACCCTCTAAAGGAGAACTTCTGGGTTTTCCCCTTTTGACAGTCATTATTAAGTCAATAATACATACATTTTGCTAACTTCTGAGGAGGTAATAAAAGTAGCACAACAACTCCATCAACACTTAATCCTTCCAAGATTTAAGAGACCTTCATCAACTTAGTGGGTCATGGTTTTTTTCACAAATGTCGAACCAACAGTGAAGTTTAGGTTTTGTAGTGACATGAAGTTTGGGCTTTGAAGTGGAGCAGCAGAAGATAGTAGATGTTTGTTTCTATAAGAGGTTTAAGGAGTTTAGCCTGCAAAGACATGATTGATCTTCTCAAACAATAAAAAAAAATCTGATCTCAATCAATAAAAAAACTTCTAGTCTGACTTTTTGTTTTATTTCTAAAAGCTCATTTAATAGATATCTAAGGGCAGTTATTTCTATCCAACAATTATAAAGTTCCTTTTATATAAATAGTCCCTTTTGTTTATTTTCTTGATGCATAGGTACTCGAAGACTGTTCAATTATTGGATCACTGAAAACATCCATTTACTTCCCAGGTTGAACTACTTCGATTTTCTTTAGGGATGCAAGAGCTATCCTATTGTAATATTTACATTAAGAAAACACTTTTTTAACATTATGTGCTGGTCGAGGGTCAATAAAGACCTCAGCAAGTAGATCTGCACTAAACCAGTTAGCTAATCGGATTGACATATCACTGCCAGGCTGTGATTCATTTAGACTAAAGGCAATGATCTCTTAAGAACCTATGTCCTTCCGTTAGATTGGAAAAGTCAGATGCTACTGAACAACTAAAATTTTACCCAGTCTTTGATAACCTACAACCCAACAAACAAGTTATATCTGTGCATTCTCAAGCTGTGTATTATTTTCTGTTATTAATCGACCAAAAAATCCATTCCCAAAGGTTTGAAATTGTTCTATAATATTAACATGATCCTTGAAGATCTTTGAAGTGTTACCCTTTTATTACTTTGAGCTTTATCTTCAACCTGTGGATTAACATCTCCAAACTGATCCCACTTCTGCCCTCCTCTTAGAAATAATCCTAAATAGCCTCTAATAAACTAATGTGAGGTTTTATCCTAAAGCACTTCATCTGCGCAGCCTTTAAATCCAGTGAGCATACTGTTATCTCATATCTATGTAATTTGGGTACAGATGCATGGAGAAGTTTTAAGTCACCTTAGAGGGCTCTTGACCAAAACGTAATTACTGAACAGTAAACATGTCCCTAAATTCTAACTGAGACATTTATCTGATGACATTTAAAGGAGTTCATCGTGACAGTGAATTGTAGCATTCATCCTCAAACTCAGTGCAAGTTATCACACTCGATGAGTCTTGGCTCACATCAAGACTTCCCTTCTGCATCTGCTACAGAAATCCCTGTTTGCTCTGTATCAGTATTTCCTATCCTCTGCTGCCTGTTGCAAAGAGAAGACATGGTCTAAGAGGACAGCTCATCACGACACTTACCAAGCAGTAACAGCTTGACAGTTTTAGACTCCTTATCAGCATCTTCCTGGAGCTGTTTTTCCAACTCCTTAGACTTTTTGTCCTCAGCGCTGGCTCCTGCACCCATGATTTCCTGCTCCGCAAACTCAAGATCCTCAAGGATGGAAATTTTGACGGTTCCCTGTGAGCACCTGCAGAGAATTTAGGCACAGCACTAATCGTGCTGAAAGGCGATTTCTGAGCGGAAAGGGATTGAGAAGGAGGGTCCTGAGCCTTCCTACCCTGTTTTGATGAGATGGGGGTGCCCTCAAGGATCAAATGAATTCACCAGCTCTCACCAACAGAGATCCACTTCTTAATTCCTTGTGCTTAAAGCCTGACTTAGGAGGGACCTCTTCCTGATTGGCCAGTCAATCCATTTAGTCTAATGAGGGCAGTAGTGAATGATGTAAGGGAAGAAGAAATTAACGCTCTCACATACTTGAGTGCAGTGAAAGTCATTGATATCAGTAGTTGTTTGGTCTAGAACGACTTGATGTGACTTGGTGTGGAAAAAATGCATGTGCAAAGAGTATGCAATGTGATGTACGACTACTCAAATTTTACATAACATACAGAATCATGCATTGAGCAGACAATGCATACCTCTTTATTTACAAAGCTGGAAGCTATCTATACTATCTATACATGCTTTTTCTGCGTTTTCCTTTAGAGCTGACAGTTTCAGAGGATTTCCTTTTAAGATAAATGTGTTTTTGCAGCACGCAGGTGTTACTTTTTTCATCTAAACTGAATTTCCTGCCTGCTTGACTGTTGACTTCAGCGTCCCTCACATGGACAAGCAGGAGAGACGCATTAAGGTCTTATAAACTTCTTACTGTTAAGACGGTTAAATCCCAGGTGGTGTGGTACCTGCTAAATAAAGCAACTGTCACTGCACTTTGGTTTTGGGTGGGGTCTCAGTAATAGTATGATTTCAGTCTGTTTCTCACATTACCTTATCTGTATCAGTTTGACAAACTTCAGTGTGCCTAAATGATATTCAAGTGGTGAGAGGATATTTTGAGGATAAGGTTTGGTGTAAGGCACAGTTCTCATGTTGTTCCTGACTGAAACTGCTGATCTGTGAGTTACCTTGTCGGGTTTAAGGGTAGAGGTCAGTGGACATGATCTTTAGGTCTGTTAGGTACCTGGCCCCCATGTTGCAAGATAACAGGTTTCTGCTTCTTACATCATCTCTGAAATGTGACAAAAGCCAACATATTGCTAAAATACAATTATTCACTTAGTTTATAGAAACACTACATCCAAATGAAAAAAATAAGTTTTCCATCAAATTTTATTCACAATGGAGTGCTGTACAAATATGTGATCAGTCTGCCATCTGAAAGGAGGAGCGGATGGGTTGATTCTCCACAGACAAATGTATTTGAGGCAGCAGGTAAACTAGCAAACTAAATAAGGTCTAGTTAGAGTTACATGTTTATTCCACTGAGGGATGTCCATTAATACATCCAATACTTTTTTGGATAAATCTTTGCAGGGACTTTGTGATTAGGCCCGTAGCATCTACTTTCGCTGAACATGTGCAACTCCAATTTTCCAAATTCTAACTGGGGGGAAAAGCAAGAAGTCTAATTTCTGAGGTGGTATTTATCAACACAAACTTCACTCCATTTCACCCCTTGATTTCTCCCCATGAGCATAACTTAATTTCCAGGTTTTGAAAGAAAAAAGAATCTCATTCCTTACATACTTGGACATACCCTTATGTGTTTTGGGTCATCAAAATTATCAGAGATTTTTAGGTATACAAGTTTAGACATGTACAGGCCAATGACAGTTATGAATTTAACTTTAATATGAAGGATCTAACTGTTTTCATCTCTTCATCATACATCTTCATTAATAACACAATGAATTAATTTGAGGACTAATACAAAAGTATCTGTGATCATTCTTCTTTTTAATTTCAGGCTGAAGTAATCATTAAGTTTATGTGGCGTCATACTGGAGAAATTGTGGATCCAAAGGCCATGTGCTAGAGTGAATATGTTCAATGCAGAAACACACATGCATTTTAAGAATACATGCTTAAACACGCTGAAAGATAGTTGGTAAAAAACACTTGGTCAGACATCCTTTTGTGATTTGGTTGAATGGTGAAAAGTGTATAATGATAAATAATACATCCAATGATGTAGCAAATCGTCAAGAGTATGTGGACTGATGAAAAGATTTGGATTGAGGCATTCCAAAGACATTTAACATGTACAGAACAAAGTAAAAAAAACAAACGCTCCAATGCCATCATCAGGGCCTGATGCAGCTCTACATTTAACACAGAAATCCCTGCAAACACTTCCACCATTTAAAGTTTTAAAAAGTATCTAAAAAGCATCCAGAAATGCTGACACCTTATATGAGCCCATATATATTCAAATAGCACATGCGATGTGGAAAACCAAAACGCCTTATCATACCTTGGCACAGACAAACTAACTCTGTGAGAAAACACCATGACAGCTGGCTTTTTTGTATACTCATATTTTGTATAACACAAAGTCAAACAACATCTCTATCAATAATGAATGCATAGCTCTGTTTGCAGAAGAAATTACGTAGCATAAATCAGGAGGACCTGCACTCTTATAATAATAAATAGTATTACAAATAAAAACCATAGCTGGCCTTAGTTTATTTCTATGGTAATAAAGATCTGGCTGAAGAGAAGCTCTATGTCCATGTATGTATACGTTGGCAGATGTGTATGTTTTTTATGTGTGTGGGCGCATGCATGCATATTTCCTGATATATATATATGTGACTGTTAACACTACAACCTGTACTGATTTTATTGCTGGTCTTATTGCTGTAATAATTTATTGTTAGTACATTTTGTTTTGTATTATTGTCCATTTTTGTATTTTCAGTCATGGGACTATGGATGGAAATGAGCATTTTGCTAAATCTGGTATATTTACAGTAACTTTTGCCTGTGAATCAATAAACACCGTCCCATTCAAATAAATAAGAAGAAGAAAAAAAGGTTCATGCAGGCATGAAGTGAATAGAAAGACAAAAATGTTAAAAATAAAAATGGACTTGTATATTTAGTATATGTTTCACATGATGTTTACAAAGATTCAGCAGCTGCAACCTGGGCAGTCAGGGCTTAAACTGCTGAAAATAGATTACATTTCTAATTACCTTTGTTGATGCACTATAAAATTGATAGGGCCAGTAGTTTATCCATGAGTGCTACAATATGAAAAATTTAATATTTTTTTATAAGTTCAACACACCAGGAAATCTTTGAAGCTCTTGCATCTAAACATTAATACTATCTTGGTATTTCTCATGTGGCATCCAGATTATGACAAGTGGAGTATTAGTTACTAACTACCAAGAGTCATAGCAATGTGTCTCTGCTTATAGCTCAGTGTTACTCAAAGTGTGTTTGTGTTTAAATTCAGATCACCTGTAAGTTTAGGTCACCCAGCAGCTGTTGGATTGTAAACACATCTTCATCACCCAATAAACTGGGCATGAATAATTGGATTTCTGAAAGACTTGTTATAAACTTTCTTCTGTTTGCAGATATGAACAGCCTTCACCGTGGGTTTGGCTTAGGCGAAGTGGAGAGAACAGAACCTGGATCATTTCTTCATGCAGGAAGATGGTCTAGGATCTAGTGTAATGACGTCAGGGTCAAATAGGCTCAACAGGCAGCTAAGGGATTGACAGAGTTGAGCATTTCAGAGAGAAGTGTCACACGTGAACAAAGGTTAATGTAGGAGGAAAGTTGTTTCTGGAAGTAATACTTCTACAAACAAAACCCAGATGTAAAATATCCATATCCCGTTTTTAAAGATGGGCAAAAATAAGTTACAGCTTGCAGGATTAAGCTAAACAAACTTTACAAACATGAAAAAAAACAAAAAAACGCTGGATTTGTCAGACACACCACCATGTTCACAATCTATGAAAACAAACAGGCAGCACTTCTGTAGCCATCATTTTGTACTAATTGCATAGGGCCTGGCGCTTGCCATCTAATTCCACGTACGCTTCCAAGCGGGCTAATCACTGTAGCATATCAAGTGCTGGTGACCAATCCCATTAGACTGTGGTTGGTGTAGCTCCACTTTATGCTCAGCCCCTGTGTCTCTGATCTGTTGACGAGATTACTCACAGAGCCTTAGATCAACCCGAGCGACTGGGACACACTGTGTTACATCATAGTGCAGAAAGGATGAGCAAAATGCAGCTTTATATCTCATTAATTTGCACAGACAGGTCAGGACAGAGCATTACTAATAATTTGCCAACAACACAGTCAACATGGATCATATTAAGTTAGATTGCAACCATCGTTAAGCAGCAAAGTGATGACTCTCTTCCAGCAAGGCTGGACTGTAGAAGATATTTGAGCAAGCAAACAAACTAGAGATAAGTAGCCTTTTCAAATTCCAAAGTAATATTAATTCAGTCAGTGCTACTAAATCTTAATTGAAAACCAATCTTTCTCTTAACACGTCATTAATCATGATGGATACAGATGAGTGTGAAATCATTTGCAGACTCCCGCACACTGATGAGCTCATGTGGTTTTAGTCTGCAAACTTTTCCAGCCAGCTGCAGAATAAGAATAAGAATAAGGATAAGGATAAGGATAAGGATAAGGATAAGGATAAGGATAAGGATATGGATAAGCATAAGAATAAGAATAAGAATAAGAATAAGAAGAGCTTTATTGCCATTGTTCAAGTAGTACACTAATCTATGCTGCCACATTTAACAGATTAACACACATAAAGACAAGGCAAAAACAAAAAAGGATAAAAGATGTAAAATGTTTAAAATAAATAAATGCACAGTTTTTAAATACTCTGGATTTAAACAGCAGATTGGGGTTCATCGTGAGAGGTAGTTGGTGCAAAATAACAGTGTTATTGTTAATGTTCATGAGAAAGGCTACTGTAAGCTGCTGAACTTTGTGCTTACGTGATGAGACATGGTTTTCTGCTGTACTATAATTTATTCTTACCTTTTACAGTTTAAATCATGATTCAGAATTATACTTGATGCTGTTTAATCCTATTCATTCAGTATGTGAAGCACGGCTAGTGTTCAGTATCTAAGAATGGTTTTAATTAGGAAAAGTTGGAACAGTATTGGATTGTAATTTAAAGGAAGCATTTATTCCTGCATTTACTTTTAATATTCAACAACAACCTTATTCTTTAATCACTTGGAGCAGATGAGCATGTAACACTTACCTTGCAAGCAGGACAGCATAATATCACCAGAAATTTTACACAAAGAAAGGGATTTTAATGGATTTTTATGTTTCTATTTCTAATGTCAAAAAGCTTCAAATAATCTGCAGGAATTTCAGAGATTTGCGTAAAGATGTAACCCCGAGCTAGTTACCGGCTATCTTTGATCCCTCAGAGCAGTCAAATTATTAATATCTGATATAACCAAATGGACAAGATATTACTGTGGATAATCTTTACCAGACTTTGTATTAGAACACCACCTTCACAGATGCCTCTTGGAACTTCACTGAGGAACAAATATGCCATATCTTGACACTATCCAGAGGTGGAGTTAGTGCCTCTGGGTCCAAAGGCTTTGGGATTGGATCATCATACTGTACATGGTGTCCAAAGATAATTTTTTAAAAGAAGAAAACCAACAAAACAAGGATCCTCAAATATGTCACAACAAGTTCTAAGACCAGGCTCTGTGATTCTTGGTGCCGTTCAGTCAAGCTCCATGATGGGAACATTAATAAGCATCACCACAGATTTTAGAGCAACATATGCTGCCTTTAACATCCAACCAGTGGGGAAAATTTATTTTACAAGACAATTTAGAACCACTTTATTCACACATTACAAAGGCATGGTTGATGTTGTAATTTGAAATGAATTCATTTTGTACAGCTTAATCCAATTCAGGGTCACGGCTGGAGCCTATCTCAGAAATTATCAGGCGAGAGGCAGGGCACAGAGACAGACAAGCTTTCATACACACTTTATACTATGGAGAATCTAGAGTGACCAATTTACCTAACCTGCATGTCTTTGGACCGAGGGAGGAAGCCGGAGTTCCCGGAGTAACCAGTAACCTCAGGCTCAGTGCTAACCACCACACCACCTTGCAGCTCTATTTACAGACATGTTGGAAATATGATATAAAATAACACAAATCCTCAATGCCAAATGTCTTTTATTCTTGTTAGTGGATGGGACAATGAATGGCAACATAACAAATGACTAGAAACTATATTATGAGTCCCTTTTCATCTTTCTTTCTTTCTTTCTTTCTTTCTTTCTTTCTTTCTTTCTTTCTTTCTTTCTTTCTTTCTTTCTTTCTTTCTTTCACAAAAGTAGTTTAATGTTTCCTTTTCAGGACAAGAGGTAGATAGCCTAACAGTGATTATGTTCACAGCCATGAAAAGACTTGATTAATGATGACAGGTAGAACATACACATACACACACCTACACACACACACACACACACACACACATACACATACACACCGACAAGAAATGGCTCTTGAGGTCAGGAGGTAGAACAAGTCAAGCCCACAAATAGCTTCTAAACTGATGCAGGGAGCATTTTAATGGTGCATTCAGAGCTCAGACTGTGGACTCATGCATCACAATAAATAGTGAATATGGTTTGTTGTGTCCTGTTTTTAGAGTTTTTGTGGATGCTGTTTGTCATCAAATATGCAGTGTGGGTTAACTATCCCTGATGCTGTCTGGACAAGACAAATGGGGGTGGATGAAGAGAAAAATGCTGCTGCAGTAATTTTAGATGTGTTTACACACAGCAACTGTATGTTAATTAAAATTTCATGCTACTATAAAAGTCTTTAGAGTGAATGGGCTGTTGTCAGTAAAATAAAGGAAATTTTATTGTCCCTACTAAGAGAGCTGAGTACCCCCTATTACCTGTTCTAAAAGTATCGGAGTGCTCTCAGAAAATATTACACTAGCTTGGTATGCATAAGTAATGGTCATTGATACGATAGTTAATGTTGTCCAGTTTGTGAGTGAGGACAAGTAATGCAGTACAAATCCACTCTGTGCCTCCATGCTGTGAGCTGAAGGCTGTCTTCGACTTATTTGGCAATGCGCCATCCATGCCTCTGTCCTGTAGCTCCATGGGCTGGTCATGCTGGTGTTGCATGAAATTCAGAGCCCCATGTACAAACCATCTTGATGGTCTCCTTCTCAATGCTGACCTGATCAATAGTTTTTATGCATATTTTCCTTCTCCTTCACTCTCATTACTTTCAAGCAACCTTTACATCCCTATTCTTCACGTACATCCTTTTTCTTTCTCTGCTATAAGGAGGATAGACCTTGTATAAACTTAATAGATACAAGATCATCTTAACCTGTGTTAAATACAATAGAATAAAAGCTTCTTGATGTAAGAAATAACAGATTTATTTCTGATACAAATTCACCTTTGTTCTCATTAAATGAATCCTAAGAAGCTGCTAATATCAGTTAGCTAGTTCAGGTGTTGCTCACCTCCTCCCCAAGAAACAAGCTGCTTTCCCTCACATTGTATCTCTGTGTTTTTTCTTTCATATTTGGTATCCAGACTTCACTTTCTTAGGGAAATGTGAAAAGTTTCTCCTCTGGGTCTCTGGCTGTACTCTGTATTAGTGATGTGCAGAGCCTTAAGAAACTATCAATACCAGCTTTCTATGCTCTAGAATTGATTTTCATGTTAGAATATCAATATTTTATTATTTATTATTTGGGATGAATCCAAAAATGGAATATAAAAATTACTGTGTTCCATGATTTCTAAGGGACCCCACTGGAGTGGGCCCTTGGTAAACAGTACCATTTACCCCCAGTCTGAAACTACTGCACAGGCCTCACAGTCTTAGAAAACCTTTCTTTATACTTCCCTTTGGTTGCAACAAGCAACACATCTGCTCTGCACAGCTTAAAGGAGAAAGCCACAGGCGCGGGTGTATGAGAGTGTGGCCTTTACAAACCAAAGGAAAAGAAGATGGTGGTGGCCATCAGAAGAAGACGAAGACAGCAAGAGAAAAGTGATTCAGAGCAAAGGAAGACATACAGTATGTGACTGTGTGGTGGGTATGATGTGGAAATCAGCCCAGAGCTCCTTGGCACAATGCTTCGTGTTTCCGGTAGTCAGCCCAGTGACCCATGGTTAAAAACTCTGCATAAGTAGTTTTTCTGGAAGAAGTTATTTCTTGAGTCAGACACAGAAGGAACAAAAAAGAGGATTCATACAGTAGATATTAAAAGTTGCTTCAAAACACCCAATCTGAAATACTAAAGAGTTTCAGTGCTAGTGTCAAACGGTGTTATCACAGAGTCAGGTGTAGGAAAAGATATGTATAAGTCTCAGTTGTCTGTGTTGTGATTTTAAGACAACCACTAAATTAAATCAGATCCCTTCTCTGATGAGGATTGAGGAAAAGCATCATTAGATGAATATTATGATCCACTTATGGAGAATGAAGGGAATAAAACAATAAAACAAAGCCTCCAGCAGTTCTGTTTTCTCAGTGACGACAACATTTCATTAATGTAGCATCGTTTGGATAATGATCTGGCCATAAACTTGTTCGCTGTCTTGCGTGGCAATTTTCCCAGATAAGAGTCTGTTTTTCTGTATTTGAACCAGTGAGTTGCAGGGTGTTTGTTCCCAGTTGGCCCCATTTTTCTCTAAGCCGATATAACATTTGTCTGTAAATCAAGCTCAGCAGCCGAAGGAGCACAAACAAAAATTGCACACAAACACACTGTTGGTTGGCTCCACGTTTCAACTCCCAGGTCAAGCTTTGCACTGAAGTCTTGTGCTTAACTCATTCACAGTCTAGTAATTATGTGTTTCCAAGTTCACCAAACCATTACTGTAATGTGGCACCTACTGTACTTTGAAATTTTTTTAAGAGGACCGGCACCTTTATAACATTTGTTGCAACACCTCACAAGATCTGTGGGGGCTGAAGGGACTCGTTAAAATCACGCTTCACTGCTTATTTCCTCCCTGTATTGTCATTTCTACTTAATCCAAGAGAGGAAGGGCAGAGAGGTGAGAACGTGCGGTTTTAGGTATTATCAATTGTGGGGTTTTTTTTTTTTTTTTTTTTTGGAAAGGTGCATTTTTTTAATTTAACATTTCATAACATTATACTGCAATTAAGATAATATTAAAGAGTTAGAATATAAAGTTAAGTCTTCTAGGTCTAAAAAGGAGATTGAGGGAGCCAGTCTGTGGAAGACATATGATAGTGCTATAAAATTGGGCGTGCGAGTAGCAGATTAAGAGTGGTCATGGGAATATGTGCGAGCTGGATGAAGGTTATCACAGCAGATGTGAATCTGAGATTAAAACTAGCATGAGATGCAGAATGCTGGGGAAATTGATTTGTTGCGATGTAAAGAGGTGAGATGCTTTCCTGTTTTGTATTCAATGAAGAAGCAAATTTCTCTAAGTAATTTGTCAGCCAAAGGAAACTAAAAAAAAAAATCCTAAAACATTATGTGAATAGAACTTATTGTGTAGCAAGTGTTTTAGAGGAACAGATGTGCACATTGTTTTGGGAGCACATCCTCTGTTGTGTTCATTAGGGTGAAAGGCTACATTAAAAATACATGCCAAGACCTCTCAGACATGCTCTTGTGCACACATGACGTTACTTCCCTTTGAATCCAGGTCATGCCTTTGTGCATTAATCCAAAAGTACACACACCAATCGGTCCTAATTCTCTGGAGACTTGAAAAAAGCCACTGATGTAAAACAAGAAGGGAAAAAAAAGATGAATATACTCACAGTTTAATTTAATTAGGTCATACAGTCTTCTTTTTAAGGGAACACTCTGTGTCCTGGTTGGATCAAAGTTCATATTTAATCCCTTTGTTTTGCCTGGGAAGCTTTCGGGTCAAGTGTGGCGCTGAGGAACAGGATCACAAAGCAGCTGAAGAGTAGAGCGCGGCAGATGAAAAATCCTGCTGACTTGACCCTTGCATCTAACACAGCTCCAAGGGAAAAGGGTGAGCAGAAAGGCAGAGGAAGAAGAGGACAAAGAGTAGCGTGGACACCAAGAGGCTTCTCTCATCCCTTCCCACAGAGGAGCATCACTCCCCGTTCGCATCCAAAACAGCCATCCTTCGTCTAAATGTGAAAAGTATCCTCAAGTTGCAGGGCATCCTTCTTCCGCCATTCATAAATGAAAGAGGAATATGCTCGGCAGCCAAAGAAAGAGGACAGGAGAGAACTTTTCCTCCCCGCGCGTGCTGATCAAAAAGCAGCGTGCTGCTTCTCAGGCAAGTTGAAGCAGAATGTCAGTGAAAAGCAGCCTGATGTCTGAGCCAAGTCACTGCCGCTGCCACAATGCTGCTGCTGCTGCCGCGGCTGCAACTGCTCTGGCTGTCAGACACAGATGTAGCTGACGCTAGCAAGCTGGGAGGAGAAATTCCCATAGGGCTGAATGGATCATCATGTTTCGGGACAGTGAGCATGCAGCCTGGGTGGGGGGGTTGAAGGGGTCCGATTTGGAAGGTGTGCGGGTGGAAGGGGGGAGCAGAAAGAGGGAGTGAGTGTGGAAGTGACACTAAAGGAGGTGCTCAGTGAGACCAGTTGAGCCAAATCCTGGATTGTGTTTCTGTTTGTGCAGTGCAAGAGGAACTCTGATTATCACCGCTCCTGGTTCTCCCAGTTTAAATGGTGCTGAGACTGAAGCAGCATGGCTATCAACAAGCTCATCTGGGCAACGCTGCTGATGCCTTTTTAACTCAGGGGAGCAAGCTGACATGGCTGGGCCAGATAAGCAGACCACTGAAATGACAGATGTTTTTCCACTGGGACCCTTGTGTGCATGTTTGCGTGCACTTGGGTGTAAAGTCGTTACGCTGTGCATTTTAATCCAGATGATGGGTGCTGATGTGTGCATGAGCTTCCATCAACTCACAAGAGAAAACAACAATAAAATCAAGCTGCTGCTATGGTTTTCTGTGAATTATGATAAACTGCTGCTATTTTCCCCCCATTCAGTTCATGACTGACTCATATTAGTAGGTTAAAGACATAATAGTGGAGAAATTTTAATGCAAGTCATCTTTATGTCAGATAGAAGTCGGATTGCATTGGAATTCAGTGAAAAGTTCCAGTCAGTCTTATGGAAGAGTAGGGAAGATAAAAACAATTTGGTAACCACTAATCAGGTCCTTTTGACTTTGATTTTGACTCTGTAACAAATATTTTACTTTTACACTGAGGTTTGAAAAAATTTGAAGTCTTTATGACTTTTTCAGAAAAATCTGGAAAACAATAGAGTATAAGTAACAGCAGTGATGACATGAACGATGCTATAAAAATCTATTTTTATAGCGTCTTTATGAATCTGATGTTTGAAGGTTCTAAACAATTAAATAGAAAACGCAGAAGTTATAAATAAAACAGATATGAAACTAAAAGTAAATAATAAATATCCAGCCATAAAAAGATAATGAGAAGATGAGATGTGTTGGCACACACAGAACAGGCCAGTCGGTAGATAATAAAACAGACAAACCTCCCTCTATGTTTCATAATGACATTTGATATAATGCGTCTCTCTCACTATAATGATTTTGCTACTAGATAAGAGCTATATGGTTGTGGCATCATGATTGATGTATTTCATGAAAATCTTGCCACACAGCACTGTGGCCTTTATTACCACTCCACTCCACCCACCGTATCGCCCTCCCTGACAGGCTGATCTAATGGCATTTCCAGGCAGTCGGCCAAAGGACAGACACCTGGCTCATCATTGCCGCTAAATTGCTGACCTGCATGCACTTTACAGTGTCGCTATATTTTTTCATGTGATATATTCACTCATCAGCATGCACACGCATATGTTTGAGTGTGTACACACATGTGTTATTGCCTTCTATGTTTCATCGTACTGATTAGTTTTATTCAGCGTGCTCTATTGACAAAATCACAAAAGTGTATCAGAAGTTGACAGGCTCATGCATTGTTAACCTCCTAATTACACTGTGATATATGCAACTGCCTTAGATTGGTAACTCAAATTAAGTGTGTGACCTTGATCAGTGAGGCCAAAATGTAATTGTTTCCCAATACATAGCCTAGATCTACATATCTTTTTAAATTTTGATCTGTTTTGACTCACATTTACAAGGCCTCTATGATGGAAAGTGATGGGAGATGGATGGAAGCCATCATAGCCATTCAGGTATCATCCTCGCCCATTATCTCTGTGCTGAAGGATGGCTGGTTTTCCACAAGACCCTGTCAGATCCCGGCACTGCTGTGAGTGAGACAGGATGGGTCAGGACGTCAGCATATCCAAAGATGGATAGCATCTGTCCTCAATCCACAGGGGCTTGCTTATCTTGCTTATCTTCTGACCCTATTGTGCACCCATATGCTGAAAAAAGGAAAAAAAGGATTTACCTCTACGCGATAGAGGTACATTTTTAATTTACCCGTCCCCATATTTATTTATTTTCCACACTCCAGACTGTTTTACCTGAATACTGTCCTTGTTTCGAATACTGTCCTTGTTTCTGCACTCTGGGTAAAAAATCTATCTATCTATCTATCTATCTATCTATCTATCTATCTATCTATCTATCTATCTATCTATCTATCTATCTATC
>JBBBVT010000014.1:14335610-14352312 GCA_037177035.1 Craterocephalus eyresii
CCTTTCATCTGTATATTTGTGTGTGTGTGTGTCTGTGTGTGTATATATATTTGTTTATGATTGAACAACAACCTCTTCCTTTAGCTTAAAAATATGTACTGCATCATTAAAAATCTTCTTTCATGCATAGGTCAGTTCACTATAGGGGACTGACAGTGACATGCTGGGCCGCTGCAGTGATGGCAGTTCTCAGAGATTGATTTTCAACACTAACGATTGTGACATCAACAGGAGTCTAAACGATTTACCAGCTTTCCAATCATGATGTTTTCAGCCATTTCTCACAGTTAAAGCGTACTGCTGATTTCTGTTCTAACAAAAACAGTTTCCAAGCTGGGAGAAATAATTGCTTATATGCTGTATTGACATAGAGTATTTCCTTTCCCTTTCTTTGAGAAAGTGCAGACTGTGCAGAGATTCCGGTTGATAGGCTCCAGGGTTTAATTTAGAGTCTCTGCAGATGCATATTAAGACAGTATTCACAATTTATGTTGTTAAAGCTTCCAGGGAACTATCTGAACAAGCAAATATGACATTTGGATGACTCATCTGTTTTGTTTTATGCTTTTCACAAGGGCACTTGTCTAGTGAGGGGGAGATTGTACTGTACAGTTTGTGTGCATAGTAATACACGCACTGAAATCCCACTGTAGACACAGAAGAATTTGCTTGTATTATATCACATAGGCTATTTGAATAATTATCATCTCTTGAAATGATCAGCAAGTCTTTATATTAACTGCTTCTGCTGCAACTGCTAATAAAAGGTAAGTAAAATAATCCAACATCTTTCTTTCTCTAGTCTGCTTAACAAGTTTTTTCATTTGACACCATCACACTCAAAGAGCTTATTGGTTCCTTTTAATAGAAATCAGCATAAAGAGGGGAATTGATGTGGAAAGCAGCAGCCGGATCAAACTGATACAAAATGAGTTTCAATATCTCAATATACTGCTTTATGCCTTTGACATAATTTATCTTGTTTATAGAGGTATTGTGTGTAGTTTGGGGTAAAGTGTTGACCATATTTGGGAAATTATTGGAGTGTTTGTGGAGTGAAGCTCAGCTTTGGCAGTGGATGAATCACCTCTCTGGCTGTGAAAAAGGTAGTTCTGAGATTAGAAACACCCACCTGCCACCCACTGCGCGGTGCAATGTGTTGTTTGCACTTGCTGAACCACTTCAATCAGCACAAATGACTGTTAATTTACTCCGTAGCATTCGGGGTTTGCTCATACGCTGGTCTGAAAAGAGTAACATGAAATATGACATTTGTACTACATCAACTTAAAAGATTAAATACCAACTACTGCTTGACTGTTTGGGTCTAATAAAGGACATTGGACTCCCTGAGCTTCGCCCACATTTCTGTCTACACCTCTTGGTTGTGTCACAGATTATTACGTGTCAATACAGTAATGACCAAAGAGACGCCCTGTAACAGGAACTTATTTTGTAGAAATTACCTTGGCTCCTGTAATGATTGACTGAAATAGTTGGGGACCCACCCTGACACACCTTCAGCTGATAACCTTCACTCAGTCACACCTCATGTGCCTCTACTTTCTGTGTCTCTGGTGCTCTGATGAAGCAATATGTGGCTGATAGAGGGCTGATGGACTGTTGCCCTGAGGAGGTGAGGGCACGTCTTTGTGGTATTGTTGCTGGTACTTAAGGGTGGGTGATGCAGATGGTGTGCGGTAGAGGTAGCTGACACCAACTGATGTCTGCAAAACACTGACCAGACAGCGAGCTTTGTTTGAAAAGGTACAGTGAGCCCATGTTATTTTTCAAATCAAATCACAGCACCATGATAGTGTTTGATGTATTCCAGTCGTTTTGTCCAAGGGCTCGTTTTATGTTTCAACATGCAGTCATTTTTACTTGTTGACGGCATTTTTTAAATGGACATGTCATTTGTTTGGAAAATAATTGATATCTTTTCTTATTTAAGCCTCAGGAAAGTGATTTTTACATCTTTCTAGGTATATAGTTGATCAGGCAAACTGAAAGCACCTAGCAAATTTCAGAAAACACTCAATGGAGTTAGTTCCATCTTTTAACACTTTAAAAAACAATCTCAGTGTAAAAAACTGAACTTTACTTTCGTTTGTTCACCTGTAGCTATGTACTGCTTTACAGGTAAATCTTTCAGAGGCACAGTAATTACTTATGCATGAGAAAGGAATAATTAGTAACCGCTCTTCATTCGATTCAGAGGATCCTTTATATTTTCAACATATTTCATTCTCATATTGACACATAAAATAATAAAATATGAGTAATCATTCAGCTGACATGCAAATATTTTTTTTACATTCAATTCTGTCATAAAATATGATGCTTTGCTTCAATGGAAATAACTTCAGAGTATTTAAGTTTTAATATTTGATCACAACCAGTTCCAAACTGAAAATATGTCTTCGGTGTTAATAAATTAGAATTTAAAAAAGAAATAACTAATACAGTTTAGTGCATGCAGAAGTATGGAAATGCATGTAACAATTACATGTTGAATCAGGTTTGGGTATGTTAAAGGATTTCAGGTTATATTGGATTTAAAACACGCAGGTTCTTGATTAATTACTCTTGTGAGTTTGCACTTGTTTGTGTAATGCTGAGTTTCACCATCAGAGGGTGCCTGGAGTGAGCAAATGCAGAATCACTAACCGGTCTTGTGCAAACAAAGTAAAATGCCTTGTCCTGGCCCAGAAGAACTGATAAAATGCCTTTAAAAATCATTTCGATGAAAAACACACAGAGGAATTTAACTGAATAATTATGTGACTGCAGTCACTTCAAGTTCAACATCTGAGCATATCTGCTCAGTTTGCTGGCATTGCTTTTAAGTCTGCAGCAGAAAGAAACAGATTATTTGAATGACAGGGAGATTGGATGATTTATTACATTCTCGTATTTCCCAAGTTATTATGAAATTCTGCGTTGACACTGTGTAACATAAAAAATATATTATTTATACATATAATATAATATATAATAAACATAATAAAAATATTCCTCAAACAGGAAACGCTGTACCATAAATTCCCGATTAGCCTCCTTCCCTGTCTCATAAAGCTTTTCATTTGTACAAAGTCATTGACAGTGAGCTACTGTATATTGTTGCACTGTTTCAGGTCCCTTCAGTGGACAGAAAAGTTTTCACTCAAACACTTGAAAATTATTGCAGGAAACTTAATGAAATCATTGAAATTTTCTACATTTGTTTAAAAAACCCTGAATAATCCTCACTGGCACTATCATTTCTGAAACAAATAATAATGCAGCACAAATACAAATATTTATGACAGGATTATGGTAAGACTACAAAGGATGATTATTCCTCAAGTCAAATGGTGAGTGAGTCCTGTTGAAAACACTGGAACACTGGATTCATCATGTTGTCACATGACTCTTCCAAACACTGTAATATACGTAATAATTCAATTAGGCCTCACCGTTAGCAGAGCCAGACAAAACCTTCTATATCAAATGCTTGAAAGTGACAGGTGCACTGTGCATGCCCAATGCCATGACGTTGTACTGAAGAACGTGAAGACCATTCATCAGCAAGTTGTCAGCATCTTTGTCAGCCCATTGGAGGAGACTCACAAAAGGGATGTTGCTTGAGCAGACCTTGTATTTTAACATCAATATGATGCTGCGAAATATTTTTACACATAGGGACATCCAAAAACAAACCAGGATGGTTACAAACAGCTTAAAAACATTATCTTTCTCAGGGATAGAAAGATAGGACAGTTTATTTTAGCCTGCTGAAACTTGCAAGTTCACCAGACAGGCTCCCAAAATATCTACATCCTGTTTCATAAAGTCATCACTAGCAGGACAGTGAGAGGCAGCAGACATGGTAGCAGCACAACCCACTTCGTGGAAGTGCTTTCCTCCACATAAGGCCTGGAAACGTGTGACTTACACAAGATTCCCACTTACTTTCAGGGGTAGAAGTTGTCAAACCATTGTTTCATCTTGACTTGAGAATTTGCCGTGGCCCTTTTTGCAACAAGCTCACGTCTCTGACTGAGTAGCCTAACACCAACTTAGCAGGAAAAAACCACAATGAGCCATGCACAGATTCACAAATAGCAAACAGCACAAGAGGTCCCTCTTTATCCCACTCAGAACCACACTGTAGACAATATGTATGCAACATAGTTTTCAAGGTTTGGTGAAATCATGCCAAAGACCTTTGAATCTGTGCATTTTCTTTTTGTATATTGACATAATAGCCTGAATTGTTTAACTTGTTGCTTGTTATCCTCATTTGTGTTGGGGATAGTTGTATCTTAGTTGTAGCTAACCTTGCTTATGACACTTTGATTGGCATGTTATCGTGTGTTGATTATCAAGAAAAAACTGTTTTCCTTTCAGCCTGTGGCAGGACAAATTCATTTTTCTGCTATATCAGGATAGAAGAGGCATGACACTGGTATTCATAAGGTACAAACTACAAGGGTATGATTAAGAGTCTACCATAGAAGGTACAGCAGCAGTGATTCTGAGGGTATCACCTCTGTGAAGAGCACGGGTGGATCTTAAGACTTCTGCATACCACTGAAGAGGAATGGAAGTCTGTAATAGTTCAGTTAAACTTGAAATGGGCTGTCATGTTGCTTTACAGAGGTTTTTTATCATGAACAAATTCACATTCACATTATGTCAAACAAGGAGATATCACAAAAGATAAGCTTACGCCCAAAAGATACAAAAAATAATTTGCCATTTATTATTCTGAAGTAAGGTAGTCGAGTTTCAACAGTTTACCGAGATATAACTATGCTTTTTGTTTCTTTTTGTTTTGTTCCCTCAGCATAGCATGAGAAAGTATGAAAAAGCACGTTCTAGAAATGATTGCGTCAACCATAATAGGGACATGGTGCTGGCCCTTTAATTTCATTCATGTGAGAAGAGATGGAGGCATGGTTTAATGTTTCAGACAGTCTTCTTCCTCAGACAAAGACTTTTCAGTGGTAAAAAAAAGAAGAATACACATGTCATTTCAAACCTTACAGCTGAGACAGCACCATTTTATTCACACACACTCAGGCAGGACATAAACATCCAGAACACATGGTCCCTTCAGCAAAACACCGCACAGACGATGCAGCAGAGAAGAGGGGGGTGCTGCTCCGAATATTTAGTGCGGGAGAATCCATATCCTCTGGTGATGCATGGCGTCTATCCCCTGCTTCTTTAACCTCCCGTGGTACAGTCCAGATAGATGTCAGAGGCATTTCAATGAGGAAGATCAGCTCCAGAGGCAGCAAGTACAACGACAGCTGGCCTGTACCAGAGGCAGTCAGAGCAGAGGGGGGATGTGAGGGGGAGTTCATGGATCTGCTGGACCAGCTCTGTGTATGTATAACAGGGACAGATTAAGTATGGAAGAAGAGATGACTGTTTGTCTCTAGGTGTTTTCATGTGCAAGTTTGTGTGTGTGTGTGTGTGTGTGTGTGTGTGTGTGTGTGTGTGTGTGCGTGTGCATGTGTGTTAAACAAATTTTGATATAGAGAATTTCAAGAATTTCTTTCTTGTTTCTCCCCATCCTCCCGTCCCTTCCATCACGTTTAACCCGTCTTGAAAGGACAGCAGTTTCCATCCTGGACCATTTGCTGTTTGGTATGCTCCATCTCCCTGCCAGGACAGCGCCTCTTTCCTTCCCTCTGTCTGTCTGTCCTCACTCGGCCCTGCTAGCTGCTGCTTAATGCAGGCTCTAAGGAGACAGGTACGCTCAAACACCCTCATCCCTTGCAAAAAAATCACAAATAACCCTCCCCCTTTTTTCTCTCCCTTACAATCACTGCAACTCTCCTCTGCCTGTCCCTTGATGGCTTTGTGCAACAGCCCTGAGCAGCGCTGTCTTTTTGTGTGCTGAGGAGAAAGTGTGGCGATTGATTGCCCCAAAAACTTGCTTTGTCGTGCATTTTGTTGGGGCAAAGTGGCAGCCCTGATCGATTTTTTTTTCTGCAGCTAAAGGGCACACTGGTTTTATAAACTCTTTTGTGAGTGAGGGGTTATTTATTTATTTATGGTTCCAAAGAGAATACTGAAAACAGAAATGTTTCTACTAGAACATTAACACTGGAATGTGGGCACACAGTTCTGCCAGATGTAGAAAGGATAAATAAAACTAAAAATCTTTGGGCATGGATAGACTTTCATCACACATCTTTTGAGATAGCAGCTGTTTGCTGTCGAGCCAATGAGAGAAACTGGAGGAGGACATAAAGGAGGGTTGTTGCACCTCACTGCTGTCTTTGTGTTTAGGAGAAAACAGTCAAGTGGTCAAATGATGCTTTTGTCAAGTTAAAATGAAGTTATATGTGAATCTGTGGTTGTTTCTTTGACTTGATATGGATTGATTGTCAGGCCTATCGCAGGTGCAGGTTTCACTTCTTAAAAGTAAGAAGTGAATCTTGAACCGTATGTTGCGGAATATACAGAACCACTAAGTATTGACACTAAGCATTTGTAGAGCAGGACTTAAACCGTTTTATTTAGGACAGATGATTGAACATTTGAAAAGCTTGCCTCCCCTTCTGATCAATGATTTTTTTTAAATGTAACAAGATAGCGTAATCCTACCAAAGACAAATCAGATGAACATTCACAATGTCAATGCTTTTGTTCCTCTGTAATCCTGGTTTCTCAGCAGCACATATGCACTGTGAAGCATTGCCACAGAGGTGATGAGTCACAAGCATTTTTTTGTTGGATGAAATCTGTGCAGTCAGTGGAAGCAGATAGATGTGGGATGATGATGATGCATGGTCTGCTTGGTGGTAGAAACACAGAGAGGACATGAAGGAATGCTGACGTATGATTATCAACAATGCATTTATATTTGGCTTTGTGCAGTTTTAGCTCTGAAAAGCTTAAAAAGAAAAGAACAAAAAAACACACACAGCTGACTTGTTTGTCAACGTGAATGCAGCCAAATGCTGATTGTTGGCGGGTCAAACCGGTTTTGAAAATCCTATGTAGACCCGCAAATTTCAGTGGGAAAGTGGCTTTGTGGATGAATTTCCACAGGATGTGTCTTGAACCCTGACCTCTGGCTCCACACTGCTTCCTCAGCTCCGGAAGACTTTCCAATGCATCCAGTTCAATCTTGTAGTCTGAGTACAGTTACAACGCTCCATATTCTGTATTGCTACTAAAATATGGATGTGGTTGAAGTCTGATAGTATCTGACCTTATTTGAGGCTCAGCAGCGATATGGATGAACCATGGAAGACCATGCATTTCTTTTATTTAAGATGTTGTAGAGCCTGGGGCTGCTGTAGAGCCTGCAGATGCTTTAAAACCGCTCTCGCCTCAGGCAGCAGCAGTAATGCAACACGCTCGTGCAGTGACTTTCTTAGGTCAATAAAAGCTACATTCGACCAGATTGAGTCCAAGCGAAACACTGATGGCTTTCATTTCAGAGTGGTCTGCACTCCAACTGATGCGGGATGAGTTGTTATGTAACTATAGATGCTGCTGATCTAAATATAGCAGCCTTTAGGGGATTAGCTCCAGGTCTGGAAGAGCTTGGCTTTACTGTGGCCCATCACTGATGTCTTTTGCTGCCAGTCATCTCCTGCTCGCCACACCGCCGTCCAACGTCATCAACACAGTTTTATATGGGGCAAGCTGACAGCAGATACAGCATCTTCACTAGCTGTTACACTAGACTCAACCCTTCCTGTGCATTTGTAACTTGAGTTTTGTTTAAGAGGAGGTTTATTATTTTAATATCATACTAAGAGATTCACATGAATTATTTGCAATATGTTTTTCGGCCACAGAAAGTTTATAGGTAAAACAAAATTAGCGTATCACATGTACATTTAGATCAGCGCTGCAACAGTTAATTATTTCCATTGGCAACTGGTCTGCAGACTTTTTCTCAGTGGATGTGTGGACTGTCCACTTATTTTCCCATCATCTCTTTTCTCTTCATAACAACTTTGTATCAGCAAGTGTTATGAAAGGTTATGTGAAGTCCTTTGCAGCCCAGTTTGTTCTTGTCGCAGGGTGCGTTTCTGTCCCTCTGAGACAAAAACCTCAGACAGACTGTGTTAAATAAATCAGATTCCAGCTATGATATGGGGCAGACTCTACAATCTTCTTGCGAGTATGTTCTATAAATACTGAGGAGCGTCAGTCCCATTGACATTCTAGCATGCACGGGATGAAACATTTAGCAGGATGATGAATATTTCAGTGACAGGTGCATAGTTTCAAGGGAAAGATTGATATCTATCTAAAGCTCCTTGGGGAACACAGTGGCAAAGGCATTATCTCCATAAACTGCCTCTGGCAAATGCTTTCATCCCTACTGACATCCTTTTCTACATGCAACCACTGTCTGCCATCCTTATCATAAGTACACTCTTCTTTTTCTGTCAAGGACTGTCCCTCCTAGTTGCCCGTCCACATCTGTCCATGGCAGCTGGGTTTGGACATAACTCGAGTCTTGCAGTGGCAACAATGTGTTGTGGTGGCCGGTGTAAGTGCTGATGGGCTCTCCACCTGAATGGTCCATTGTGTCTGAAGGCATAAACAGCTGCTGAGCTCACACCTCCACTGCTCTGTGAGAAGCCACTAAAAGGCTGACTGAGCTTCGACAACTGATTCATGCTCAAATCTAATCCACTTTATGCCATGCAGAATGTCAATTTTCATCCAAGTTTAAAAACATAATAAATATTATGTGAAGTGCAAATAAAACTGATTTTATCTTTTCAAACTGAATTACACTGAGCTAAAGAATCACTCCTGGTGGAAAATACGGAGGCCTCAATGCGAGCAGCCACGGGAGACCGTGTTTAGCTCCACAGCAGTTACAGTAACAATACCTTGGAGTGATCCAAAAGCACTGAATCACACATGTTGCTATTTGAATGAAAATATTTCAGAAATTCGGCTCTTTTTACTGGTGACTGAATGCAGTACTTTCAGAAGTGGTGAGTTTCCAACCCCTTATTTTTTGTTAACCAGCCAAATATTCAAAGCGGTAAATCACGGTGAGACATCTGTTTTGTCCAACCTGGTGTCACTATCTACCTGTCTCAAGTTGATGGATATTTCTCCTTGGCAATGTAAACAATGTCTGTGTCCAGCAAATGTCATGCCATCAAGTGGGCTGGACTGAGCAAGCAGTAATCTAGAAAAGGTTTGGGACTGGCCTTAACTTGACTGAGCAGCATTACGGTCACAACGGTACAGCCAAACCTGGTCCTCTCCATCTTTGAAATGCGATCTTTATTACATCTTAATTATGATGCAGTAAATGGGATGACAAACAGATCATCTTTTTTCAAGCATGGAAAAACAAATATGGATGGGCACTGACAAAAAGGTTCAACTTTTATCACATTTTGCTCAGGGTGTTTAAAATTTCATGTGGCAGGACTTCATGGGCAAAAGTTCAGTGAAAGATCATTAGTAGGCAGGTGTCAGTCCTTAGCAAGTTTTACACATAGAAACCACACAAATCCCAAAAAGTGGTTAATCTGAAATGCATGTGTGGCAGGACGAATGAGGGCCTAGGCGGGGATTGATCGAACAACCTACCGGGGTGAAAACCATGCGCAGCAACCAATGGATATCCCTGCGCTCAGTAGCCAGGACACATGATCAGTCTGAGGTATAATGACAGGACACTCACTGTCACACATGCTTTTGAGCTCTGGGAGGAAGTCGGATCAGGCCAATGGAGTCAAACGGAGAATAATTTACTACAGAAAACCAAAGAGGAGGTTTGAACCAGGAACCTCAAAGACCACGTAACTGATTTACACTGATTACATAAAGATGTAGACTAAACATGAAACTGAGTTAAGGACAGAATCAGAGATGAATATCTATGTGGTTTGATCTGTGATGCATTCACTTACTGATGTACTGAAATCTGCTTCAAATTAGACGAGACAAGCTGAGTCAGCAAATAACAAGCAGTCTTTGTTGACATTACATTTACAAACATCTAAATATAATAATGTTCATTTTTATCTGCAGTTGAACTTCGTGGTCCACGCCGCCTCCTCACTTCCCAGCATTCCTTGCCTGGGATCCCAGTGGCCTTGAAGCAATCCATTGACCTGCGCACTTCCATGGATGGAAAATATAAGGAGATTGCTGAGGTCACAACCCACTCACTGAGCTCCTTTATTAACCCTCAAAGTATTTAAACTCTCTGGTGGCCACTGCTCATGTGTGTTTGTTGTGTGTTCCTGTGTGAAGGAGCTCTTCTCCCGCAGCCTGGCGGAGAGTGAGATGCGGAGCGCCCCCTATGAATTTCCAGAGGACAGCCCCATCGAACAGCTGGAAGAGAAGCGACATCGCCTTGAGCGACAGATCAGCCAGGATGTAAAGTGAGTAACCAAAGATGGGAGGCAGGCGGGTGATGCAGAAACACATGGAAGAGTGTCAGCAGTGATAATCCAGCAGTAAATTCAATCTTTCTCTCCTCAGGTTTGAGCCTGACATCCTCCTGCGAGCCAAACAGGAGTTCATGAAAACTGACAGTGCCACTGATCTTGAGTGAGTCAGCAGTGATCTCAGTGATTACCCAGAAAATATAATATAATGGAGTAGTGATCCATAATATGTTCATTGATTTGTGATTAGATTCATGAAGGAGCAGAGCCAGGCGCCTGACCAGCAGGAAAGGGAACCAGTTCCAGAGAGAGAGTACCAACGGGTCACTATTTCTGGAGAAGAGAAATGTGGTGTAAGTCACAAAAATCACTGCAGGGAAAAAATATTTTTTAATCTTCATTCATTTTCGTTTTGTTATTCTGTTAAGGTTCCATTCACGGATCTGTTGGATGCTGCCAAGTGTGTGGTGAAAGCTCTGTTCATCAGACAGAAGTACATGGGCCTGTCCATGCAGAGCTTCTGCAGGACTACTGCTCGGTACCTGCAGGAGCTCAGCGAGAGATCTCTGGACTTAGATATCTATGAAGAGGAGATGCCAGAGACGTCGGGTCCTGCGAGTAAGAAACTTCCATCATCAGTCACTGAGTTTTGTTACAATGCAGAGTTCTGCTGCAGACCTCAGGTCCACGCCTCTGTGTGGATGTTATTTTGACAAGTTAATCAGGGGACTAAAGAGTCGATCCACCTTCACAGTCTCCACATCATGGTTTGGTCTTGTCTTCAAAGATATTCCCCAAAAGTCCAATCCAACTGAGCCCCAACCTCAAACACACAGCAAGATCATCTACCGGCACCCCGATGTCGACACAGGACACCTCCATGTCTAGAATTTTCAGAGTAGTTTTAGTTTTAAACAGTGAAAGTAGGTGTTTCAAATATCAACTCAAATATTGTCGATCTAAAGGCCCTTTTGCATATCTTAATGAATGAACCTCAATTCCTTGCATTGCCTAAGTTTGACCAATCAACTGGCCAATAAGAATTAACTGGGCTTTTCTGGAGGGCTCATCTTAAGGAAACAGAGGCTAAAACTTAAGATTTCCCTCAGTTTTTGATAGAAGTCCTGCAATAATCTAGGAGTGTGAGAACAATTACATGTGGTAACATTAAAACACAAAACTGACCTGATAAACCTTCCCAAACAAATAATAATCACCTAGTGCATGGCCAAACACTCGATGGGTTCTTTAACATAATTAGAATTCTGATATCTCGTGTTATGTGTAGCATTCACACAATGAGATTTACCCAGGCTGGGCATGCCCACAGATCCCACAATCCACCAAATGTTTTAAACCTCCTGAGCATGCTGTCACAATGTCTAGGCCGTTCAAGGCAGATTTCAGCAGCATGCGCCTGCCCACTTTGTTCCAAGCCGTGACTAAGCTCAGCACTGTCCTGTTTTAGATGCCACAGTGCACCCACCTGCTTCTAAAACACACCCGTATGAGAACCAGGACCCCGCCAGCATGCCCCCTGACATGGGTTACGGTTGTAAGATGGTGGGCGGCGTCATGCATGTGTACACGACGAGGAACATTATGGAAAAGTGAGATGCTAAGAACAAATTCTGTTCTTCCTAGTTCATACATTTTATTGCCAGCAATGAAAGTCTTTTAATTGTGGTGTCGCTAACAGGAGCACAGAGCTAGACCTGCCATATCCCGACCTACAGGAGTACATCGCTGACATGAACGTCATGATGGCCCTCATTATCAATGGACCAGTGTAAGCTCCATTTTTTAACAGATTCTAGTTTACTTATTTCTGTCATGTGTCTTTTTTATATGGTAGACTGAGAAAAGACCTCTAAATACATAGAAGATCCACCCGGGGGGTTTCATTTGTTTGTCTACCTCTGCCACAGAAAGTCCTTCTGCTATCGTCGTTTGCAGTATCTCAGCTCCAAATTCCAGATGCACATACTGCTGAATGAGATGAAAGAGCTGGCAGCACAGAAAAAAGTCCCACACAGAGATTTTTATAACATCCGTAAGGTGAGCTTGGAGGTTTTTTATACCTCATCCAGTCATACTGTAGGTATTTATTGCAAACCAAAACCTGGACTGTTGTTTACATTGTGTTGCTTTACAGGTTGACACACACATTCACGCTTCATCTTGCATGAACCAAAAGCACCTTCTACGATTTATCAAAAGAGCTATGAAGAAGTATCCGAAAGAGATTGTCCACGTGGAAAGGGGCAAGGGTCAAACGCTCATGGAGGTGTTTGAGAGTATGAACCTGACAGCCTTTGACCTGAGTGTCGATACTCTGGACATGCATGCAGTGAGTAATAACCCGTACCTGGTTACATCACAATGTGGAAAAAGAATGCTCAAGAGTCTAAGCATTTCAATTATCTTTGCAGGATCGTAACACTTTCCATCGATTTGACAAGTTCAATGCCAAATACAATCCCATTGGTGAATCCATCCTGAGAGAAATCTTCATCAAAACCGACAACTACATTGAAGGGAAATACTTTGGTCACATTATTAAGGTGCTCTCAGAGTACACAATCTCTTACACTATTTAAAAAAACAACAACCTTAGAATGAAAGTATGAGGACTTGGTGCCTCCTAGTGACCATTTTTGTCTCTGGTTCCCAGGAGGTGATGGCTGACCTGGAGGAGAGCAAGTACCAGAACGTGGAGCTCAGGCTGTCAATCTACGGCCGATCCAGAGACGAGTGGGACAAACTGGCCAAGTGGGCCGTCAAGCATCAGGTGTATTCTGACAACGTGCGGTGGCTTGTTCAAGTGCCACGACTTTTGTGAGTTTACTAACTGAGTTTTACTAACTTAAAAAACTCCTCTTATAAAAAGTGTACAACTTACAGCAGTACATTCTGTATTTAACACTGACTGGCACAAATCAAGAACAATATGGGTTCTATACAATTACTCACAGAAGCAGGCCATTTTCCTGTTTTTAATTTGAGACTTTAAAGTGGATAAAAAGCAAACAGAGGGGATTTAGTTACAATGAAATGCGGCAAACACTTTAAAAAGTTAACCGGGGTATTTAACAGTCTGAGACTACATACATCTGGGTAAGGGGGGAGGAATATTGGATTTTGAGTGAAACCCTGATCAACATCACAAGCTAAAAACTTGTGATTTGAGTCACATCCCACTTTTAGTAATCCTGACCACAAGCAACCAAACAATACCAACAATATAACATGACCTTATAGTGGAGGGGGCGACATTTTACGCTGCTGAGTTGCATCGCAAAGAGAAGAAATTTTACCAACAGCAGATTTTAACTTGTTTGTTGACATTTTCTGTTGCAATTTTATGTCAGTGTGTTTGTACTTCTACATTGATGGAATAATAAATACAGGAGCAGTCCAAAAGAAAGAAACACATTCTATTATTTTCTCATATTTTAACTATTACTCAATAAGATTTATCCAGTCTTTTCTATCAGTGCTTTTCTCTGAAAGCCACTCCAGTGACTGAACATTTCAGAATCAGTTTAAATGATTGAAATTTAGCCTGCAACCCTCGATTAGATTAAGTGGTACAGAAAATGAGTGGAAGAATGAATGGATGAAATTTAAACTAAGCATGAATTATTTAACCCCCTGGCATTCCTGCAATCTTGCAGGAAGACCCAAAGCGTCCCGCCTGCTACCCACTGGACTGTCAAAGGGTTTTAATGGCTGAAAACCATTACTATCTAACATATACCTTCTTGATTTGCTTTTATTCTCACTTCAAAGTGACGTCTACCACACAAAGAAACAGCTGTCAAACTTCCAGGAGATGCTGGAAAATATCTTCATGCCTCTGTTTGAGGTTACCGTCGACCCCAGCAGCCACCCGGCGCTGCACCTCTTCCTTCAGCACGTACGACACGTTCCCAGCAGCACAGATGCACGTCTGACCATTCAGAACATCCTTTAACCCCTCAGAGGGTTTATGGATCTGCTCTTGGTTCTTCTCGCAGGTTGTTGGTTTTGACAGTGTGGACGATGAATCAAAACCAGAGCAACATATCTTCAACCTGGATAGTCCGCTGCCAGTCAACTGGACAGAAGAGGACAACCCACCCTATTCTTACTACCTCTACTACATGTATGCCAACATGACTGTGCTGAATCACCTGCGCAGGTACGTTAACCACACCTCAGTTTGCTGGGTTGATGCTTCCTGCTGTTTCTGCTCACAACAGCTATCTGTACCATTAAAAGTTGTCTTTTAGAGGTTGTTTTTGGCTGGAATCATGTTAGCAAATAAAGTTTCTGTTTTCACTACAAAAAGTGATTTGACCCAAAGATGTTAATCTGAAATCTCACATTTTAAATTCTTTTTCTAATTTATTTTACAATTACAATATATTTTAACACAATAAGTTTGGTTTGTTTCTGTTCTCACAGTTTAAAAGAAGTTTAGTTTGAAAAAGTAACAAAACTACTAAACTATTTAGATTCACAACTCAGAAAATACTCTGGGATTCATCCTTTGCTGGCTTCTGGCGTTTAGGTGATTCAGTGGAGGTGCACGTGTTCATTGCATGCAGACTGAGTTCAAACAAAACTTAAGTCAACCTCACACAGTGTGTTTTCTCCTCCCAGGCAGCGGGGATTTCATACACTCGTCCTACGTCCTCATTGTGGGGAGGCGGGGCCGATCCATCACCTGGTATCTGGTTTCATGCTGTCAGAGAATATCTCCCATGGGCTGCTGCTCAGAAAGGTCTGACAATGAAATCATATACACACACACACACACAAGGTCTTCCTCAAAGTTACGAAATTAGGAATTTGTCAGGCTTCAACTTGTCAAATTATACAAATTATGTTTGCTTATTTTTGCTTATCTTGTCATAACATCGCACCTCCAACATTTTTCCCAGGCTCCTGTGCTGCAGTACCTGTACTACTTGGCTCAGATTGGCATCGCCATGTCTCCCCTCAGCAATAACAGCCTGTTCCTCAGCTATCATCGTAACCCTCTACCAGAGTACCTCTCCAGAGGGCTCATGGTCTCTCTCTCTACAGATGACCCTCTGCAGTTTCACTTCACCAAGGTCAGCCAAACAAAAGATACGCACAGCTTAAAACTCAAGCTCCTCTAAACTGCATGTATATACGACAGGAAATATCCTGACATTATCATCGTTTCACCTTTTTATGAGATGTGCACCTGCATAATGAGGGAAGCCATTTTCCTTGTACCAGTAAAATGGTCCACAAAGGATAATGAACAGTTAAACTGAATATGAGACAGATGCAACCATCTTAATGATTAACATTTAAGATTATGTTGCAAAAAATGAAGATAACATCAGAAAATACAATTATTATTATTAGAAAAAATGTGTAAATGTTTGGCAGAGGAGATATGTGAAACCAAACATGAAGCTACTCAAAACATACCTACAGATCAAATAAGGGACACAACTTTAGACAGTTTGAGAGTGATAAAACTGCTGCCAGTTCTTCAGGCAGTTGTTGAAGAAGAGGATTCAGGAGAGTCACAATGTTCATGAAAGATGATGCTGCATTTTAAGTTTTCAGGTTTTCCCTGTCTGCTAAGATCTTCAACATCCATACTGCATCTGCTAAACAAAGCTAAACCTATTCTCATTGTGTACACATAAGCCATAAATTTACTGTAGGCAATTATTGAAATGATTGAATGTTTCGTAGTTTTCAGCAAGTTTGAAGTTGTTAAAGTGATTTAGGAATAAAAAGCTGGATGAAATTCAAAATGCATCTAAAAAGACACTGGTTTTAAAATAAAATGATTTTAAAGAAAGAAGAGGAAAAGTGTGAATCCATTCACTAGCTTTAACACAGTCAAAATGATCACGTGACAAAAAAATTATGAGAAAAATGGATTAAGATGCATGAGGAGGACATGCGGTATAAATGCTCCAACAAGCAGTTTCTGTGTGTGTTTCTGGTGTGTAGGAGCCCTTGATGGAAGAGTACAGCATCGCTGCTCAAGTGTGGAAACTGAGCTCCTGCGACATGTGTGAGCTGGCCAGAAACAGTGTGTTGATGAGTGGATTTTCTCACAAGGTAAGCTATATACTATATTTAAGCAATGCAAACTGGCTATTTATGTTTTAAAGTTCATTGTCAGTGTTGCTCTGCAAGCAGTTTAATCTTACTCACACCTCCTGCAGGTGAAGAGCTACTGGCTTGGTCCAAACTATATTAAAGAAGGACAACAGAGCAACGACATCAGGCGCAGCAATGTTCCTGACATCCGCTTGGCGTACCGTTATGAGACC
>JBBBVT010000014.1:14371418-14405170 GCA_037177035.1 Craterocephalus eyresii
TTGAGAGCGGAAAAATAATAAGGCAGCTTCCACATTAAATGCATTTCTCAGGGAAAAATGTTGTTTTAAACCAGGAACGCGACTAAAACCGACCAGCAAACGTTGTTTCTAAACGTTGTTACTACATCCTCAAAAAGGAAACGGACGTTTCTAAACAGTGCCGTTGAGAAGAGCTGCACAGCTCTTTGCCTGGTTGGTCTCGTTAGGTGACAGCAGCGCCGTAGTTAATGAAAAAAGTGAATTACACTGCGGCAGCATCTTCCTACATTTATCTCCAACAACACTACGTGTACGGTTGATTTCATGCAACAGAAACTGGTCATTGTGATTGGCGATTGCAGGCTGAGACTCGCTCCACGCAGCACAGCTGAATGCTCCGTATTGAGGTGATAATTCAGCAACATTGTGGAGTTATTGTACTTCAAAATACTGAAACAGATTGTGCATTTGGTATCTTTGCAGTCATAACCAACTTAAATTGGATCCATACCAGACTCTGTTTGGTCCTCTTCATCCTGCCAGTTTACCGCTTCTAGTTTGTCTATCAGAGGGGAGCTTCTTCTTTGTTCCCGCATGCGCGTCAAGGACGTCTCGCGTCTAGCGCGCCCCCATGTGGGCTGGCGGGAATTACGGGTTCAAAATGCAATTAATTTATTTTAATCGAGTAATTTCTTATCGAGAATTAATCGATAATCGATTAATTGTTTGCATCCCTAGTTCAAACAGTGGCCTTTCTGTGCAGAGCTTACATGTCCTCCCCATGTATGTGATTGTGACTTCCTCCCTCATGTCCAGAGACATGCATGTTAGGTTAATCTGTCACTCCAAATTCTCCATTAGCGAAATTTAAACACTACACTGTTGTTCTGCATCACTTGTTTGTCGTCTTTATGTCGTATTGCTGCTGAGAATCTCAAGTCGGCCTTAAGAGTACTCTGCCCAAAAATAACTTACTAGTCCAGAGAAAAGGCAGACTGATACACAGATATTTGTTCCAAAAAGGGAGCAGAGCAGGTTAGATTTTAATCGGACTTATCTTGTATCCCAGCCACTGCAGTAAATAAACATCGGTAAAACGGCTAGATAACAGAAGTGGCACTTATCTATATTGTGCACAATATCCTTGTGACCGCAATGCAATGCATCATTTTCCATTTCCCTGATCCGTCATGGGTTAGCTGGTGGTTTCAACACTAAAATAAAACTGACCTGCTGTGGAGTAATGCTGCCAATGACGCTCTTCTCCACCCAGTTGACCATGTGCTCCTGCTCCATCTGACGATGGAGGTTCTGCAGGGCAATCTGATAGTCCAAGCGCCTCTTCACCTCATTGGTTACCATGTGTACCCTCTCTCTGTAGTTGGTCTCCAACAGCATGGACACATTGTTCTGTAAGTGAGATAAAACACATCAAATGTTTAGCCTAAAGTCAGAAACACAGAACTGTTCAAAGATTCTAGCTTTTTTTTTTAGAGAAGAAAGAGGCATGTGATTCCTCTAAATTTAATTCACAGTATTTGAAAAAGCACAAACATCCAGCTAAAACTGTGGATTCCAGCTCATTTTTCCCTGGAAAAAAAACCGCCATGTCCTCAAGGCTCCAAACTGACAATTACTTTGATAATCAGCCTACATGGAAAACATTTCATTTCTCCTAAAGCACATTAATATGACAAAGAAACACTTTTTCAACATAAAGTTCTCCAGTTTGCAGAATCAAACTGTTTCATAACACTTGAATCTGGGCAGGATATCTGATCTTACCGTTAAGCACAATGAGTAAAGATCTTTTAATCAAAAATACATCAATAATGTATAAAAATCTTCATTGTTCTGCAATTATAAAGCATTCAATTAGTTATTCATGTTATAACCAACACAGTTTGCAAAATCCTTTAATAACGGAGTTCGATTAACGCCTGCAGATCTATTCTTAATTTCACTCTGTAAAGACAAAAATTGCACAGCCCCTGTGGTCTCTGGTATCCCTGAACTATAGTCATTAATAAAACACACCTCAAACAATAATATTGAGTTCTGCAATAAGTGTCCGAGTTTGTTTCGGATAACTTTAAGAACAAGGAAATAACAACAATAAATCCACGGAGTAACCGCTATCATTTAAAGACAGCAAACTGTCACAGCAGCACAGCTGAGTTTATGATACAGAAATGTCTTCTTCCTCACACACACATCACTATTAACGTTGATGATTTTCTTGCTCTTATTTTAAAGTCACCCCCCTTCCTTCCAAACATATTTGATTTGTATTATCAAGATTCCAAAGTCACTAGAAAACCATAACAATTCCTTTCACCACCCAGCGTCAGAATGAGGTAGTAGTTTCAACTTGTTGTCACTAGAGGTCAGTAAACGGCACTTAAGCTGAAGGTCACAGCTGACAACAAAGCCTGGCGTGTAAATTAACAAGTCGCTTCATGTCCTGATTAAAGAAAGCAGGAAATAAAAAAAGTTAAAGGTCAGTGCTGCTTACCCTCTTGGCATCAAACAGCATTGATCGTCCCTCTACTCTCCACTGTTCCTTCTTCTCATCCTCAATGGCCTGAGCCAGACTGGACATGGCAACGTCCTTGACCTCCTGAGCCTTGGCCACTTTGTCCTGAAGGGAAGGAAGAAAAGAAAAAAATAAAATCAGGAGTATTACAAGGAAGACCGGAGAGGTAGTATAAGAAATTTAAGGACTATAATCTTTGTTCTCTGGGAACATGAGAGTTAATGTGTTACTCTGAACAGGAAACTTGCTAGTGTGAAAATAACAAAAATTAGAAGTAAATTAAATAATAATAATAATAATAATAATAATAATAAGCATTTACCAATGTCTGAATAAGAATATACCTTTTACTAATAAAAATTTTTTTATAATCATGTCCATTCTGTTGCCAACCTACATCATTCAGTTTGTCAGCAAAAGCGGCAACACTTGGACCAAATTTCTTGACACCATAGATGATGACAGCACCGATGGAGGCGGCAGCAAAGGTCTCATGGTTGATGACATAGATTTCCTTAGAAAGCATGTAGAGGATGAGCCCTGTACCCAGCATGTAGGGTCCTGTGGAAAAAAAACATAGGTGGAGTTTTCATCAACTGAATCATCAGCTCTTTACTGAGAGAATTATTATTCTGCAGATGGTCCTGCACAGCTTGCAGTCATTTGAAAAGTTGTCTTTTTAAAAAAGGAGACTCTCTTTTTATTAAGAGTCTATCGCGCATTTAAAAGAAGAATACGAACCTGTGACTCCAGTTTTGGGATACAACAGCTGGAAAAGCTCCTCTGGGATGACGCCATGGCGAACCTTGCCTCCCTTCTCTGGCAGAGGGGGAACTGGGGCCAAACTCTGGGATGATGTGTGCAGGGAGCGAGATGCGTGGACCAGACTAAAGGAAACAACAGTATCAGTAGCTTTCAAAATAACAAACTCAAGTGATTTATTTTCTTGTTATGTACCAAATGATGATCTTAAATAACTAGAAAAGTGTTTCCCCTAGGCTGAAGGACCACTGGGCTGCTGCAGGCACGTTATCCTGTTAACTTATACTTTGATCTGTCACACAAACATCATTCATAGATTGAAGTTGGATGTATTTAAAAAACATAAATGCTAATATTTGGGACTGATTAACAGTCAATAAGGGCCAGTTATAGATATTGATTTTGACATTACTATTCAATGGGAAGCTTCTACTGCACTTATACTAGCTAATGAATCAAAAAGTTTCCTTTTTTTGGTCTTTTTGGTCAAATTGATTGATAATTCAAAATCACAACGGTTTCCTTTCATGTTGACATATACCAAATATTAAGTTAACCAAGTCTGCATAGTGTTTCTCTTGTAGCTGAAATATGCACATTAGGATGAATATGGCGCACCCAGCACCACAAATGAGTAGAGCATGTCACCTCAGTGATGGTTCATGTGTATCTGACAAATTATTTGGTTGGTATGCATGCACAACTTTAGGGGAAACACTTTAATAGGAATCAAAAGTTGTTGTTACTTACCCTGCTCCGATAGGCCCACAGCCTTTCAGGGAGCTGGCTACAAATACAAAAGACAAGAAGTTAAATAATAGGTGAAATTTGTTTTCATGTCCTTGAGACTCCTGCATTAAATGATGTAAGTTTTGAATAAGTGTACCTGAAAACCTACGAGTATGATAGAAACAATAATCATGGCTGATGGCTCTTGCAATTGATAGCGCAATATCACAATGTCATGCCGAATTTAAACAAACTTTACAAATTGTAAATAAATCAAAATATTTCTGAGCAGTATGTAATGTGTACATCTACAAAACAGACAGGAATAGAGAACTATCTGTCAATAAGGTGACATTTGCATCTGTGCAGAGCTAACGTTAGCTAAAGCAACTTCAGTTAATCTGATATTAAGCAAAAATAGTTTCTGACAAATGCCTTGACACAATAAATTACGTGTCTAAAACCCGTTTATCAAAAGCTACTTCCTACACTTGTCGCAGTGTAGCAGAAGATAGGTTGTCTGTATTTATATTAACTAAATCCAGCAAGCCCACATTAGCCAAAACCTAGCTAGCATGCCTCATTCAACGTGCGGCCTTCATTTTACCCTTCAGCTCATGTTGCTTCAAAATATTATTCCTCCTGTGTCATAATTTAGTCATGCTACAGGTTAACATGTATGGCTGGCATGTTGAAAGCTAGCTTAATACATACCAGAGACCAAAACGAATCTGGAAAGCATTTTTAAAGGATGAAGCGCCAAGTTCTTGCTACGCCGGGCACCCTTGTTTCGGCCTCTCCGTGCCCTTCTGCAAAGAGCTACAAGGATGACGGAAAGACGACAGATCCTTCTGAAACATCGCGAGATTACGTAGTGTCAAACAAGACGGACGCTAGATGACGCTGCACGCAAATATACAGAAATACAATTTCTTTTGAGGTATTTTTAAAATCAAAACTAGGCACAAAACTTCGTTCAGAAATTATTTGAAAACAATTATTATCATAATAACATTATTATAGATATTTCTTTTATTAAAAACCTAATCGTTTTTTAAATAGAGACACATGTAAAGAATTCCCAAACATATCAAATGTCCGCATAACAAGTGGCTATCACTGTGTAATTTCTGGAGTAAAGGAATTAGATTTGCTTCTGTACTGTAGTCTGAACCTTTAGTTAAAAAAATAACTACTTGAAGATACTGTAAATTAAAATCTACAAAACAGGAAATACAACACATGTTATAAACATTTATTACTAATCTTTAACATTCAATTTGATGTTTAAGATGCTATTTGAAAAATAAGTAAATTTAAAACAGTAATTTAATATTTGGCAAGAAAATGAAGTGCCCATGCTTATACTGTCTTTAGGTTTAACTCGGATTGACAGAGTTGATTCAATTATTAATTGCAGCAATTTGAGGTCGAATATGGTAAGTTAAATAATCCTAAAAGCATGCGTATGTGTGATTAAAATAGATGAAATATGAATCAGTCTGTCAGCCAACTTAAAGTACTCGAAACAGATAAACAATCATTGAATAAGAAATAAGACTTCTGTTATTAACAATTCAAGTTTCAAGAACAGCCTTTTTGCCTCAATGAGAGATGTTCCAGTGGGGCGGGAGGGGGCTGGCTGAGTCTGTCTGTAATCTTGGAGCCCACCTGTGTGTGGCATCAGTGTGGTGCGAGTGGCTTCTGAGATAGAGGAACATATGACGATGTGCTTCTCTTTACTTCCTGTTAACTTATGTTCAACAGAAGCAGCAGCATGTGAAACAGCGACAAAAGCCCTTGACACTATTTGAGATGTGTGACAAAATGGATGACTTCCCGGCCACCTCTTGAGGAGTTTCCCCAGTTGAATGAGATGGCCTACGAAGTAAGTTTCATGGTTTCCTACTTATTTGGCAGCATTTTGCCTTTGAATTATCTTGCACTTGCATAGCCTTAATCAACAGTTGCCAGGGCCTTCGATAGTCAGAGGGTCACAGCTGTAGTATTCACTGCTAAAGGAACTTGCTGATAATTTCTTTTAAGAAAGAAAAACTACTAAAGAACTACTTTTAGAGTTATACTACTGCACCAGGATGATCGTGCATGTTTCACTGAGAAAGTACATTGAGAATCCACTCTGAGCATCAAAAATGCCAAAGATACACTTTGTTTTATCGCTCTTTTTTAACGTTAGTTAACACAGACAGCACACATCAGCTTAGAGCTCACCTGCTGATACGGTTATAATGTTAAGAGTGTTTGCATGAGGGAACAATCCGTCTGCTGGTTCACAACTTTTGTTGAGTTTCGTTTTATTGTCTGATGACTTTTTTTAGTATTGTAGCTGCAATGCATAAAAATGACTTAGAATGAGTGTTAAAAAAATCAGTAAATTTTATTATTGTAGCGCACCTGCTTGCTTTAGACTACATTTAATTTCTACAGTTTCATGCTACATGCTTTTGCAGCATACAGGCAACATAACAGCTTAAGGAGCTGCCATGGATGCCCTGACCATCAGTGGACTTCAGCCCTTCCCAGAAAGAGATTTTGACCGAAAAGTGGACATCAGGGCGCAGAAACATGAGTATTTAAGAAGACGTAACAACGTGACTTCATGTAGAAGCCCTACAAGAGACTTTGACTCAAGATTAATCAAGAATGAACTGAAGAATAAGAGGCAGCTGGAATTTCTGAGGAGGAGGTCGGTGAGCCCGGAGCCGGCCAGCTCAAGGTGTAAAAACTGTTCCTCAAAGAGGAGATTTTCTCCAGAGATGTTCACATTTAGGTATCGCAGTTCAGGCAACAAGTCCGAGACATTGCGTACAAATACACAATATTCTCCCTCCTCTAATGGACGTCCAGTGATGATTCTAACACCAGAGAGAAAAACATCTGATTATCCAAGCACCAGCAACTGGGTAAATTACCTTTGGACATTATTTTAACTTCTTCTGTCTGTTTAAGCCAAGGCTGAGCAACACCAGCATCCCTTTCACTCCCATTTCATTTCCTTAGGCTTCATTATGGCCAGAACCGATAAAAACAGAGAAAGGACCGGCGAGGAGGCAGTCATTTATCTCAACACCGGTGAAGATGGAATCAAGCCAGCACTGGATTAGAAGCATGAATAAAAGAGAAAGTGTTATCAATGGTGATATTCTCACAAGATATTTTAAGTGTGTCCTGTGGATGATCTAGCCTACTACCAGCTTTATCTGACTGATAAAGCTGTTTTAAATGTTTCTCACAGTTCAACAGACAAGCATCAAAACAATCTTCCAGACAGAAAAGATTCACCAAAAACCGTCAGTGCAGGCTGAAGCTACTCACAAAAAAAAGACGCCTCGAGAGACCGGTGTGCAAACTGAGTGAGTCTACTTAAAAGCTGTTTTATCATGTTTTGGGTTTTATACATATCATTGTTTTCATCTAATCTCAGCTTCAATCTGAGAGGAAGACATGATCGGTGTTTCGTATTTCTCTAATGAGCTGTTCTCCTTCGTGCAGGTCCGGCCTAATCACAATCAAGGAATCGGTAAGTTTTATACTGCTGCAGTTTGCGGTGGAGGTATTACATTACAGGTAGAAGTAAAGCTCTGGGCTTTTGAGCCATCGTGGAAGATGATTGGTTAGATTTTAGTAATTTGAGGGGTAAACACGTCACTTCCCAGAGAATCCACATCAGAGCCCTGTAATCGATTTGCAGTCTTCTTCTGTTTAGTTGGTGTTGGTGTATTGTTAATGACTTTTTTCTCTCATATTAGGATCTTCAGAGATTATCAGACTACCTACAGGTAAATTAAGCAAATTTATTCTGAGTTTATTTAATTTTCAGAGAATATATTGTGACAAACACTTTTTGATGAAGTTGTCATGGTCGCTGTGGTGATGCTTGTTCTTTGTCAGGAGGCCCTGTGGAGAGAAGAAGCAGTGAAGGAGAAACTGGCTGCACTCCAGGAGAGCGTGACAAACTTAATGAACTCTTCAAACATTATATGGACAGTAAGACTTTCTGTTTGTATGTTCAGCATGTTTTCACACATCATACACACCCAATGCTTTATGGTTATAAACCCCAAATGGCCAACAGGACATTACATTATTCTGTAAGGTTGTTTTGTTGGTGTTTTACATCTTTGTCACAGTTGTGTACCCAGCAGTTGATGTTCAGGAAGGCCTGTGCAGTCTGTGGTTTGGAGCTTCCTGCTTCCGCTCTCGTATATAGGTAGAGTGCGCGCTGTCGTTTGTACACAGGAAGGGTGTACCAGTATGACAGTAGCTATTATAGATGTATTGCATCCTCAGTAGCTCCGCTCTAGCCTGCTTGCAATGAATGAGAGGGAGATACTAGTGTTTATCTATTTATCTATTTTTTCCTTTTGGTTTCAACTGATGTAAAGTTATTTTAATCTTTTTTTTATTGAACTGTTTCTTACTGAGGTGTGTTATCATCTGGCAGTTTGCATATTGTTTTCAGTGTTGCAATGAGAACTTTCTTGAGGATCGCTGATGTTCTTGCGTTTGCACCTGTGACGGCAGACTGTGAAACAACATGCACTCTGTCATCGCTTTATATACATGAACCACTCATTTTCCATCTGCAGCTTACAGCATGATAGTCACTCGTTTCCTCTCTAACCCACACAGTCTCGCTGCAGTGAGGACCTGCTGAGAAACAAGATCAAGACTCTGGAGGCGCAGCTGCAAGTCTGTCTGCAGGTAAGCAGCAGCTAGCTTTCAAAGAGGAAAGGGGGGCAGTCACAGTGGGAGTGTCATTTTACTGAATAATTCTTGCAAATGTTTCCTTCAGCCCTTGCATCACATTGCTTAATCATTTAGAGATTTAACTCTGCTATGTTGTGTCCCGAACAGAAGTTCCCAAAGGATGGAATAAAAAGACTGGTGCAACAAATGGAGAAGCAAAGCATGAAGTACGAGGAAAAGGCCTTGCTTGCTTTGCAGAAGGCCACACAGGAGAAAACCGAGGCGCTCAGTAAGGCTGAAATATTACAGGTAAAAAACTCTTTTCTTCAACACAGAAATATGAGTCATTTCATATCCTTGTGCTTTATGTGGATTCTTGTGACTTAGATGTAAATTTAGTGTCAAGACTGCAGCTGATTTTTGTAAAATGGTTTGTGTTGTTTCTTCTTTTCCAACAGGAAGCACTAATCACAGCTGAGGCAGAGGCACTGAGGTGGCAGGGCCTTTATGAGGAGCTGAGACTGAACTCTGGACAACTCAGGGAGAACCAGCAGCTCAAAAACGACCAGCTGCACCAGCTGCACACCCAAGTACAGGTGTGGCACTGGGACCACGTGCACGGTCAGATGTTTGACTGGAAATGACCGTAACAAAAATCTGATTGTGTCTTGTTCAGCTTTCCAAATCCACAGAGATGGAGCTGATGGAGGAGGTGGCAGCATTAAGACAAGAAAAGCAGGATCTTCAGTACAACATTTCCCTGCTGGAGGAAAACAACCAGTCTTTAAGAGAGGAAATCCAGCAGTTTCAAGGTAGAGATGCTGGAGCCGTGCTTCCCAATGACAGAATGCTTACCTCTGCAAATATAACATGGTTCACTTGCTTAAAATCCTTTCCATGTAATAGACGGCAACGATGGGAGCCAGAACTTCTTCATGCCGCAGTTTCTGACATCAGGGGAAGCAGAGCCGCGAGTGACAGCGAGGAGAGACTCTCAGCTGGAGGAGCAGCTCAGACACACTCAGGAGAAACTCCGGCTCAAAGACAAAGAGGTAAACTGAGGACATGTCACGATAAACCCAAAGCATGTTCACAAGTTTCCTCTTTTTCTTTGTATTTTTTTTAGCATTTTGATTTTGGCAAAACTAAAATTTGGTTTTATGGCTTAAAAGGAGTTATAATCTGTGTGTTCTTGCTGTGTGTGTGTGTGTGTGTGTGTGTGTGTGTGTGCAGTGTGAGGAGCTGCAGATGGAGCTGCACAATATGGAGCAGGAGTGTCAGTCCAGCCAGGCCCGGCTGTCGCAGTGCAGAGACGAACTCCGACAGCTAAGCCACCACCGCAGGAGACCAGTGAGTAGTGTGTGTGTGTGTGTGTGTGTGCACGTGCCCTTGCAGTGCTCAGAAAGTTAATCCTCCCTCACACTGACTGCCAGTGGTTTCAATGTGTTTTAATATTTTGCTGATCACCAGAGCAGAATAATGATTCTAACTCTTCTTACACCTTGTTATTTGTGTGAACTGGATCTTTCTTTCCTCTCTGTTCAGGCGCTGTGTGGCTCCTGGTGGAGGGTGTGTATGTTCCTCCTGCTACTCCTCACCGTAGCAGGGGTTGCCATGTTGTGGTTTTGGCACCCTCCTTTCAGGGATCTAGTTGAAATCCTGTGCTTGGATATAGAGACGAGACTTGAAGACTATCTGATGGAAATGGCCTCACCTCGATACTCGGGCTGTTTTCGACCAATATGACAGTATCACTGCTTTAGAAAAGTGTTTTTATTGTTGCTGTAAGTTTGTTTTTTTGTGTCGCCTTTCTAGCTTTGGTCTTTAGAATAAGACCTCTCCAGTGTGCACAATTATATTTTTTTATTCATATGTTATATGTTTAAACATGGAACTGAGAGTTTCTGCAATGTGTTGACATGTGGTCATACTGCACATGTGTGCATCAGTTAATGTGTATCAAGTGAAATAATAGTTAGTTTGAAACCTTTGCAAGTTGTTTGTCGCTCACAATTTCGTTATGAGTCTGACCTTGAAAAAAGATGAACATGTACTGTAAGCTGATAAAGTCAGAAGCATCATTTTGAATGATTAAAAACATTTATTTTGATGGATAAACTTCACGAGCAACCCGGAGTGCCAGAATGGATTGAAAAGTATATATTTTAAAAGGAATGTCCCATTATGATGGGTGCTGTTGTTACTGCCTGGCTGATGTCTAACCTTAATGTTTTACCTTTATCAAAATAAAGACAAGACTTTACTAAACTTCTCTAAGCTGTCGTGGTGGTAAAATAACATTGATTCTACAGGATATTGATGAATTCTTTGAGTTTCAGTGTTTCTTAAATGAAGGGAAAATGGTGATACACAATGAAAAACATTATTCTTTATTTAAAAGAATAAAAATATACTGTGACCAACAAACACTTGGGTTTGTCAAGCATGATTTTTAAAAAGGGTTTCTAATAACACATTTACTGAACATTCTCCCAGGGAAAAGAAGAGGTAGAATTGAACCAAAAGCTTTAAATTTATCAATTGTTTAAAATGTTGGAAGCAAAATTAAGTGAATTGCAGCGAAAAGGAAAAAACGCAGACATGATCACATGCTGTTATCTAAACTCACAGAAGCTATAAAACATATACTCAGAGATGAGAAATGATTAATCAATTTACATTTGTTGATTACAGTGCAAACAATCATATCTTAGTGTTATTAAACAAGACAGGCTGCACCAACGTAACAAGACTTGGCAATATAACAGAATTACAGCGATTTTCTTTTAAGGATTGGCAATAGCCAATAGCCGAGCCAGAAATAATCACCAAAAATGCAACTGTAATGGGGGTAAGCTTTACAGGTCATGTCAAAGGTGAATCACATCTTTGAGTGAGGACTGAGAGAAGTCAGCAGAATGCAGCCAAACTCAGAAAGGAATATCATGTCATTATATCTACATACTCAAAACACAAGAATTAATTCAAGGTGGGAAGAACACACTATAGATGTAACACTTTGAAATGCTATTAATCCTTTAAACAAGCACTGCTCAAAGTTTAATCTGTTAGCTCTAAACTTTGTTCACTTGAGTCTTTTGCAATTAGTGTTCTTTGTAATTGTTGTAAACATTTTATTTACCTGTGTGAAAACAAACGGTATCTTATTTCCACAGTGTTTGTCATGAGTTGATAACTGACTGACTAAAAGTCTCTTTTTTTTGATTACTTATTGCAGTACAGACTTCAGATTCGCACCAGCATAATTGCTATGTGCTTTTTGTTGTATTTACATTGCCATTTTGTCATTGAAAAAAGAAACAAACCGAGAAAGAAAATTAATCAAAGTTTATTTATCAACACTAAATAATTAAGTGGTTGGGGCCCTTTGACATATTAGAAACATCAGTTAATAAACAGCTTCACTTACTGTAAGTCCATCACCCTCTGTACAGTAGTATTCCAGCATAGTTTTGTCTTTTTCTTCTTTTCGGGTGAAAACTCAGATTCATGCACATACATGTACAGAAAGTTACCAAACTTTATATTGGGAATTCGCCATAATTGTTTGTTGATGTCACCATAGTGCCCAGACTCATCTTCAAAAACAATGAATCAGCTTTCAGCTTCACATCGAGGTGTGAAAACCACAATATGACCCTTTAAGGACTAAAAGCATGATTGACCACTTCAGCAAAACAGGGTGATCTATTCCTACTCCACTCTGTGTTGGGAGCTCGGTAGTGCAGAGAGTCACAGACTAAGGTAGGGTAGTGACTCTCCAGAGGTACTTAGGCTGAGCAGCACGGTGATGACAACATTAAGGAATATCATTGTAAACAGTCTCTCGGAAATAAGCAACACCTACATAACCCATGACTTACATCACATGCATAACATCTCGTGTGATCAACATCACCTCGCACATCGCTTGGCCCACCGCCTCGATCCTCTGGCTGCATGATTTCTGAATGAACAGCCTCCTACTCTCTTTGTCTTTCTCTCTGCCGCCACCTATCATCACACACCATGCTCCATCACTGCAGAAACAGAAAGAAATCTAACATGGCTACAGCTTTCAAAATTCATTTTTATTCATTATCTACTGCACACAGAAGATATTGCTCAGCTGCACAGCCTGCAGATACTGCAGAGCCTGCCGATTGCACTAGATCTTACAGTTTAGTTGTGTTATTCACAGGATGCATTGTTTTATATGTGGGTTTAAACTTTTTGCACTTTTATTAGCTTTTTAAAATCACATTTCATGCCAGTTTTAAGGGTTTCAGTGTATCATTGTTATTTATGAGCTCTTTTGGAGAGCTGAGAAATCCCTCTCACTGCCATGTAGAAAGCAGATTGCCAGGTCAGATAATCTATTTTGCTTCCCAATCATAAAGACTACAGGATGCTATCTCTGAGAGATGAGTGTTTGAAATTGTTTTCGTTGGAATTTGTCTTTCACTTGAAAGATTAAACAGCTGACTTGAGCCATATTCGTCTCTCCTTATCCTCCTGTGGTTTACTGGCACTGGACGAATCGAACAAGCATAAAAGTCAAATCAATACATTACAGTTCACCACAGCAGTGTTTCTCTGATGAATAACTCTGTACAAACAGATTTATCAGCACATCTTATGGCCTTATAGCTCCTTCAGTTTATGTTGTACTGAACTTAAACATGAGCAAATCAAAACTGTGGGGGAACTAGTTTAGAACCTCATTACATGTTTTTGCGCATTTTTATAATTTAACTCACATTTTACTGCTGCTTTGAGGTTTTCTCTTGTTAAATTGTGATGTTCACGACACCATAATAGCAGTGTTAATTTTCAGGGAAAGCCCTCACAGAGGCTTTCATCAGCGCAAACCTGGTGATGTGATAGCATTGTGTGGTAACTACCAGCCTCACAGGAAACACAAAGATAAGAGGTATATTCCACGCTAATGTTCATGAAGCTGACAGACGAGGCATATGGCAGCACCTATTGTCCGATTACACTCAAACTTGGAGACAAAACCCGGTCAAAGCTGCCCTCTCTGAGTTGGATGGAGTCATTGTTCATTGTATTCAGTGGTTTTAACTGTTCCAGATAAAGCTCCATTCTCAACAAGCACTGACGCAGCACATGCACAGCACACATCTGCAACCTCTGCCTTTCACAGCCGCTTTTACCTGTATGTTCCCCAAATTTACCCCTGTGCATTGATGAGATGGATCTCTGCTGGCTTGAGAGCAGTGTCCTGGTGATCATCTCACTGAAGGTAAGAGGTGGTGTGTGTTGTTGCTGTGGCTGAAAGTTTCATAAAGTTGACCAAGGGATCTTGCTGAACTCTGTTTTACTTTCAGAGCATTACATCAAAATGAGGACTGCAGGGCTGCTGCTTGTTGTGGGGATGTGTGTGTTGAGCGTTGCATCTTCCCTGAAAATCTGTGCTTTCAATGTTCAGAGCTTTGGGGAATCGAAGGCAAACAACAGGAGGGTAATGGGGATTATCCTAAAGGTACTGTGCTGTGTATTTACAACAGCCAACAGAGCAACAAGCAGACAAACCTGTACAACTGGTGGGTCTATTTTATTCTGTCTTTTACATCCCAGATTCTGTCTCGGTGCGACTTGTGTCTCATTCAAGAGGTTCGAGACTCTAAAGGAGAAGTAATACAGGCTTTGGTCAAGGATCTTAACGGGTATAAAGTTATGTGGGTTTGAAGATGAAAGGAATCTATCTGGGAAAATATCTGTGACATTTAAATTTGGGTCATTCATGATGTTGCCAGCAGATTGGACAAATCCAACTCCTATTCTTATGTGGAAAGTGAACGGCTGGGGAAGAGAAGCTACAAGGAGCAGTATGTCTACATTTACAGGTATCCTGTGGTGTATGTCCAAGATGAGCCATTTTTTTCAAAAGAAGATAATATCTTCACTGGTCTCTGCTCTCATATCACCTGCAGGAACAATGTTTTAAAAGTCAAGGAGCATTATCTGTATCCTAAACTGGATGAGGACGGGAATAATGAAACCAATGTTTTCTCCAGAGAGCCCTTTATTGTCCGCTTTCACTCCCCTACAACCCGTAAGACTGAACTGTGAATTTGTTCTTTTTTCTGAAGGTGCTGGGTGCCGGCAGGAATGTGTTACAGCTGAGCTGAAGAAAACCTCCCGTTAAACACAGGTGTCCTTACCGGGTTATATGGAGGGAAATGAAAAAGTTTTGTTCAGCAGCTTGTGCAGCATTCTTGTCGGCTTCAGAGTTGTTCCCAGTCCGGTTTTCTGTAACCGGATTCTGCTTTAATCTGGTTCTGCTGCCACAAAAATGCAGATTGCACTTATCACAACAAATTTGTGGAAAAAATATGCAACATCATTATGAAGACAGACGGAGTTCAGAGGAAGAGGCTTTGGTAACACACTGATCAACTATTTAATATGACTTTATTCATTTATTTATTAATTAAAATATTTATCTTATTAAAATATTTATCTTAAAATATTTATCTTTAGATCTGTAATGACATCATCAGTGGTGATCATGCATGTATGCAATATTTTAGGAAAAACAAAAGATACTCCTCCTCAGATGTACAAAACACTCATCAGGGAGAAAATTGTACATCTGAAACTTCAGAACCCGCAGTCAGAGGTTCATTCATGTGGAGAGTGTTTGTGCTGGGATGGTTTGGTGTGTTCTGTTGAAGAAAGAAAGAAACTTAAGTCAACACAAGATTATTCTTAGTGACTTCAGTTAAATAAAAAAAAACTTTATTTGTCCCTCGGGAGAAGTTAAATTTGTTGAGTTTTACACCATGTGGAGACTCAGCAACTTTTCCTTAAACTGTGGACAATGCTGAGGAAAGAAAAGTTTACTTATGATCAGATAAAAGCAAAATAAGCAAAAATAAGCAAAAAGCGAGTTTCTTCAGCCAGAAACCTGCGTTTGTCCAATAGAACTTTGATGAATGAAGATTCATCTTTGCTCCATAAATTACTGCAGATGTGGGTAAAAAACACAAAGAAGTAGGTAAGAATCTTACCGTGAATCAAGTTTAAAATGATAATGTGTCTGTTTTCAGAGGTGAAGGACTTTGTCCTAATTGGACAGCACACTTGTCCCAAAACCGCCATGAAGGAGATTGATGAACTGTACACAGTCGTCAAAGGAATTTACAAGAAGTGGAAGACAGATGTAAGTTAATCACCACAATCTACATCACTTATTGTTTACTGATTCAATTTTTTTATTTGTTTTTGTGCCTGCCCCTCAGCCAGAAGTCTTCTGCATGACTTCACACTTGTGTGTCTCTACCACTCAGGATTTATGATTAACTTCATGCTTTTGCACTTCTCTGTTTCTTCCTTTCCTTCCTACCAGAATGTGATGATCTTAGGGGACCTGAACGCCGGCTGCAGCTACATCACCATAAAGGGCTGGAGGGCTGTGCGCTTGAGGACTGATCCCAAATTTCACTGGCTGATTGGAGATGAGCAAGACACCACTGTGCGGGAGAAGACGCACTGTGCCTACGACAGGTAAGAGGCTGCGGAGTACATGAGTAGGAAGCTTTTTTTCCAACATACATGGCACATTTTATTATAAGTGTTCTTCTTTTAACAGGATCATTGTGCACGGTAAGGAGATCGCTTCCAGCATAGTTCCCGGATCGGCCAAACCTTTCAACTTTAAAGAGAATTTCCATCTCACAGAGGCACAGGTAAACCTGAAAAATGAAGATCTGACTTCATTTTAGCTTTATATGTAACATAAGAGTCATTTTTATTCATTTCATGTCAATCCAGGCTCTGGAGGTGAGTGATCATTTTCCTGTAGAAGTTGACCTAAAACCCAGCCACCGCTACCTCCTCCGCCACGAGCTGTAAATGATTGCCAAACACTCCTCAGACTATTCTTTGCTGAAAAATGTACTTTTATCCAGTTTTTAAATAATAAATCAATTCATTTCATTTTCCTGGATTGTTTGGGGTTTTGTTTTATTTCTATTTTCATTGAGAATGACTTAACTTCTCATCAAACTGCCTTGCCGCGCCACCCATCTCAGTCACAAACATAAAACCTTGTTTCAGGATGGAGGAACTTTGTGTTCATTTGCTGAAGTTTCTAGCGTGCATCTGAAACCAAAACCACATCAAAGCTGACATGATTTCATGAGCTCATGAAGGTGCGCTCCTGCAACAACAGAAAGCAAAATAGATTTGTTTGGCGACTGCACTTTTTTGGAGAAACAAGAGGACCTGTCTCTGACCTTCATCTTTTACGGTAGGTTCCCGTCATGTCAACAGTACCTGCTTATATATTTGAGTTGTAAAGTTTTATTTTTTGCACAATCTGTTCGACAGGAAGCCACTTGCAGCAAAACCAGACGAGAGTTACTTCAAGCGCTCTTCCTTCTTTCGGGGAGGGGAGACTGTCTAACGCAATGAATTCATATTTGTCTTAATTTTAACGCCTAACTTGTTGATTTGTCTGTCAGTAAAGATGGAAGGTTGTGCTGATCTCAGTGATGCATTTTCAGGTAAAAAAAAAATCCTTCCTTCTTCTACTTATTCTCTTTTAACTATCTATGAAACCTAAGGTTTCTTTTAATGGTGTAATTACAGATGTTTCTGTTCCATCTTTTCCCGATGGAGATTTGGACTTTGAGAACTTAAGTTTTGACGAGAAGAGTGAGGAAGACAAGAGAGGAAACGCGACAGCAGATGGGGCTCTGCTTCAGGAAGCAGCAGCCGAAACGACAGCTTTGTTAGACGAGGCAGCTGAAGATTCCTCACACAGTGCTGAGAGTGACGATGAAGAGCAGAATGATGATGGAAGTAATGAAGAGGATTTTAAAGGGGCCATTCTCACGAGTGAAACACCTGAGAGTGATTACACAAGCTCGGATGGAGAATCTGAGCAGGAAGGTAGTGTCTCTGGAGAAGAGGAAGCGGGAGATGTCGGGTCGGCAGAAGAAGCAGGGGAGTTGTTGATGCCAGTTCGCTGCAGCGATGTGCTCTACCACAGCGATAAAGAGGACAGCATCTTTACCGAGGGGCGACCTATGGCCCCGGTGGCTGCTGATAACACTCAAGATAGTAACGTGGCGGAAGGTGAAGCCGAAAGTGATGAGGAGTTGGCCTATTTCGGAGGAGTCCCTGAACGTGGGAGTGACATGATGATGGAAGGTGCTGTGACTGACGAGGACGAGCAAGAAAGCGAAGAGGACTCGTCTGATTCCAGCAGCGAAGGCATGACGGTCGAACGAGAAGAAACAAAAAACATTTGCAGGGATGATCCCGAGACAGAAGACGGTTTGGAGTTCCCCAGCTTACCTTTGCAAAATCTGCAGGACCTCATTGCAGAAGTCGATGGTGAGGGATACGAAGAGAAAATTACCGATTTCTCAGGGGAGGAGCACCAAGAGGCAGGTGAGTGCTTCGCAGAGTACCCGTCAGACTTGTCTTCTTTTGAATATGCAGAAGAAGGAGGAAATAATCAAGAGAACAAGTCAGATCTACCGACTTTTATGAAGCAGGATGCTCGCCTGGAAAATGCTGGGACAGAAACAGCATGGATGGATGATGCTGAGGACACTGATGATGAGAAGGAAAGTGCGTTCCTGTACAGCAAAGCTCCAGAGATGGATGCTGATGATGCTGGACACCAAGATGAGGGCAAATCAGAGGGGTCGTTGGCTGTGGGGATGTTAAACGAGAGAGAAGGGACAAGTGAGAGCAGCAGCTCCAGTGATGATGAAGAGCTAGAGAAGCGGAGCAGTGAAAAGCTCTTGGATAATTTGCACGTGCAAGAACTCGAATGGGCCAAGCAGCTGGAGGAGACTCACCTCCACGGTGGAAGCAGGAGCCGCTCCGATGAGCGTCCCGTCACAAATCCATCCGATTTGTTCAACTGGGAATTCGACGTGTTAAAAACAGACAGCTTTCTCTCTGAATACCTGTTAACCACAGAAGACTCGGCAAAGGAAGAGACGCCTCCTTCGGATGGGAAACAGAGTCCCACTGATGATGTCAACAGCTACACTGATGTGCAGAGAGAAGATGCAAAGATGGCGAGGCCCTCTAATCAGGGATCTCTCGATGACGGCTTCTTCTTCAACCGTGAACCTGAGTCTTCTGAGGTCTCTGAGCTGGGGCAGCTGGGAGATGACGAGTCTGAAGAGGAAAGGAACTGGGAACTGGAGCAGGAGAGGATCAAGGCTTTCTACAGATTTTATGACAGCGATGAGGAAAATGAAAGAGAAGGTGAGATTTATAATAAGGGTGAAGCAGAAAAAGATCAGAAACATCATAAACTTCTTACATTTAATCTATGATAGATGTTTATCGCTTCTCAAATGTTTTTGTTTGTAGGGAGGCAGATAAAAGTTCAATTTTGTGCAAACCCATTGTCTCAAGTCATTCACTATGAAACTGACAGGTAGGCAAATTAAACTTTGTATTTTTAACTTTGTTTACTGTGTCAGTATTATTTTTTGTAACACTAAATACAAGCCAGAAACAACCAAATCTGTTTCTTGATTTCTCAGCAGCTCCACAGAGTCACTCAGCAGCTCCACAGACAGGGAGGAGGACATGAGCTATGCAGTGACATCTGATGTAAGAAAATCATCCTTTTCAGATGGAAACAGATCAGTGAACATAACACAAGACCAGTAAATTTGCTGTTTCACTTCTTCGTCATGTCTCCAGGAACTGAGGGAGTCTGAAGACAACCTGCAAATAAAACGTCCAGCTGATCCCCCGAATGTTGAGTTGCCAGAGAGGATTATATCAGACAACAGCAACACACAGATCTGTACAGGAACTAACAAGGTGTGCACCAGCGATCTTGTACTTATTTTACTGACATTAAATCTGCTTGTGGCTTATGTGACTTTATTTGCTGACCTTTGTTCTCACAGTGTCTCAGCCTGCTGAAGTTCATTATGAAGATGGGTGTTGTGGTGGTGATGGGGCTGCTGATGTGCTGGCTGACCACAGACCAGATGGACTGGCTCAGGCAGAACTTCTTCTTTTAGGGATGTTGATCATTAAAAAGAGTTGTAAAAAAAAAGAAAGAAAAGAAGCGTAAATGTCTTGCAGTAAGACCTCTGTATATATAAAAGTATGTTGTTACCTTTTTCAGTTGTGTGCTTAATTAATGTTTAACATGATGCTGAATAAAAGTTTTCTCATTTTAAAAGTACCGGGGCCTTCCTTCCTGAGAGAAAAAATGTCACATTTTTAATTCTTGTGTTAAATTTGCAATGGTAAATTTCTAACTACTTTGCCAATACAGGTTTTAAACATAAAACACTACAAACCAATACGATATTAGGAATAGTTGCAGTTAGGCAATCGTTTGTTTGTTAAACAGTAAAATATTTTTAATGATAGTTGCATACTTCTGATCATTTTTTCTGGTTCTTTTGGACAATTTTTCACCATGCATAAATGAAGGGGGATTTCTATAATCAATCTTGTGTACGGGCGGTAGGGGTACAAAAAAGTTATGACTATCCTACATACTGAATGTCATGGTAAATAATTGGAAAACGTATTTCACCCTTTTTGCTCTCAAAAATATTGAGCGCCTGATTAGCGCTGTTGTACCTTTTTTTAAAGTACACGAAGAAGAGTGTAACGGAAATGACGTAAAATTTGAGCAAGTATTCGCTTGTTTTGTGTACTTAGCTGAATAAACGAGGGCGGGGTTAAATCTCTCCATTCTCCACATCAATGCTGGACATAGCAAATCATTGTCGCCACCATCCAAGATAGAAAACAGACTCGTTTTTAAATCAGTGGGAGGAGTCCATTTTGTTTTCTTTTTTTGGCAACTAAAACGAAAGCTGAACGGAAACGAAAACGTAGGAGAGCAGCACAGCTCAGGGACCTCAATATGTCTTCACTGAGTAACAAATCTGCGCAGGAAATCAGCGAGCTGCTGGATGAATACGGGATAAAGCACGGACCAGTGGTCGGTGAGTGGCCCGCTTCCAGCGCCTTCAATTGCGCCCAGTTCCCAGTCAACCTTCGTGTCAGCTAACTCAGGCCTCCAGCCTATCTGTCAAGTTAATATACTGCTACGTTTAAAAAGAAAATAATAATAAACTAAATGGTTTGTTGTCTACCCCTGTCCAATATTCTCTTATCTCTGATATTTTCTCAATTCAGACTCGACAAGAAATCTGTATGAGAAAAAGCTGAAAGAAGCCATGGCCAAAGGGAAAAAAGCTCAACCATCACCTGATAAAACTTACTACAGAGAGGAAGGTAACCTAGTATTCAACCTACTTGTGTTTTTCATGTATTATTACTAAAACAGATATGAATAATTAAAATACTTAGAGAAATCTTCAAGAACACAAGAATTAATCATTGTAAACATGCTTTTAATGTTTGTTTTATTTAACACTTTTATGTACGTAAGTTGCCATTACCCAAAAATTTGGTTGTGTGGACATCTGGTTCTTAAATATATTTAGCACAAAAGTGTGGGAATTGGTGTTTGGTTTATCCTTTCTTCGCTTTAACAATACCACTGACTGTTGTGTTGCACATGGTCTGAAGGCCTGATTAGTCACCTCTGCAATCAGGTATAACCTGAAAGGATCGGCCATCTGAATGAGCAACTCAAAGCAAAAGTAAAAAGCAACAGGAGAATATCTTAGGGGACTGTGACACATTTTGGGGGCACTTCCAGGTTTTATGTTTCAATGCATTTTTCAACCTACTACTCATTTATCTCAATAGATTGAAAAGGGGATTAACTTTAAACTGGATGGTAATTGAGTTAAGTGGTTTCAATTGACGAACCCGGTGCAAATAGTTAAGATATTCAACAAATAGGGAGTCAAGTATGCTCTTTGTCATCCTCAGCCACTTCAGTATTGTGTTATAGAAATGTACAGTTTACTTGACATTCATAGTGGTGTGTGTTTTCTTTCAGAGGAGGAAGTCACCTATGTGTACAGGACACCAGTAAGTATTTTTTCCATGTTATTGTCAGAGACTGTGTGTGTATGAGCATTTCTACGCAAAGTCTGGAATTTTGTCAACTTGGATTTGTTCGTAGAAAAGTATGCAAGTTTGAGCACAAGATTTTCCATGGTTATGCATAAAGCCAAGTGGTAGAACAGGGAAACTGCATCGTTTCTGCAGGTGTTGGAGCACCTGTGGATCTGTCAGTCATTCCTTGCTCATATTTAGTCAAAATAACAACCATTCAATCAGTAATCCCATTAAAAATAAACAGTCATGGAAATGAAACTGTTTTATTCTTCCTAGAGAAATGAGAGACAGTAGTGAGCCCAGCATTATTGATCTGACATTAAATAATATTTCAAACTCTGCTCTCCACTGTGAGGTCATCAGGCGATCAGCTGATCAGACGCAGCAGGAGATCCTGCCAGAGTACTACGCTGATCTGGGATTTGTCACAAAGTGTTATTAATTACTATTCCAGTGAAGTCAGCTTTGGCCCAGGACCTAAGAGAGTGGAGACAACTTGGGAAGCCGAATGGCTCTTCGCGCACCTCATGTGCAGGAGCCATAAGAAGAAGTAGTTTTAGTCCCCTACTAGATCTCCTCTTGATCCTGAATCAGTTAGTGCTCTAATAGATAAACTGCAGCATTTATCTATTGTGTGTTAGTTTCATGTTTTTACTGAGATCTTCAGCAGAAATTCCTTCTTTCTTTCTCTCCGCCACTCCGAGTAGAAACGAGAGATTTCCTCATGGATTTTGAAGGGAAGTGTTGTCTCCATATATGGTTAAATGAGGGCCTTTCTGCATGCAGTGAGCATGCTTGGGCACAAGCAGGCGGTTGAGAACATACGGGATTTATTATCAGCTGATTGCTTAACACCAAATGTTGTTCATAAGATGAAATTTAGAACTGTTTCTACACATGGCCGATAAATGAGGCTCCTGGTCCTGGAGAGTAGGCTATAATGGAGCTTGATGACTTAACCATCCACTTTCATGCCCAAATTTGCACCAAGTTTCACAGCTGGAATTTAGCTGGGTATATATCTGCAGTGAGATATGCTGCTGTATGTGATGCAGAAGACGACTTTAGCTCCCAGACTGGCACTGAGAAACGACTAGCATCACGGGATTTATTTCTACCATGGATCCTGTACCATACAGTGAGTCCAGAAGGAAAGGATCATGGATGAAGTTGTGTTGCATAGTAGCCATTTTATATGATGGAAAAGTTATGTCATTCCATTTCTTTGCAGTGATTCATTCATTTATTCATATAGGTACATAGAAAAAGTATGAAAGTCATTTGCATTCAAAAGTTTGCTTTTATTCATTTTAATATGCTTTTATGGAAACAGTAAAATAGAGTTAATTAAAAATGGAAATCAGATTTGGTTTGAAAAATAGTAAGATTTGAGTTTCAGGCCATAGCACTTACTGAATGGCTGATTTCTGGATAATTTTGTTGCATTTATTCATACTTATCTAGTCAGAAAGTATGGGATTGAATGAGGAAAGCATGTTTTTCATAAATATGACTTATTTGTGGCGATGGTTAAAGCTACAGGTCTTGTATATAAATGTACATTGTCTACATCAACAGTACTCTAAATATGTTTGTTTTTCTCTCCTATCCAACTTTTTAGGTCCGAAGTGAAGGTTATGGAGACAGGTTAGTGTTGTAAATCGTTTGACCTTTCCCTCTGTTTCCATCATCAAGCTATAATAAATTGCGCTGTGAGGTAAGAAAAATACAATTTAAGACAAGTAACCAATTTTTTGTCTCGTCCATCTAGTGGGACCTACATGAGGTCAAGACCAGATATGGCTGAGAGGCAATATGAGGAAAAGTAAGTAATAATATGAACAGTTGTTTTTTCTATTAGTTAATGAAAAAGAAATTTACACATGCTCTTATGTCTTTCAACAGGGCTTCCTACTCAGGCTACTCCAAATCCAAACCCGGATACAAAGGGCGGGATTATGTTGATGAGTAAGTGTTTTTGTGAAAAGTCAGGTATTTAAAATCAATTCAAACTTGTAAACTTGGTTACACAGTTTTTCACCCTGCTGACAAGTTACAATCAGTGTAAATATAATTTTTACTTCTTATTTTACCCTCTCATCTTATCTCTTGCTCTGTCATTTTCTCTTTCTTTTCCTCATTTTATTTGCCAGTATTTTCTTGGGTTTCTATGCTGCTTATTCTAAACAGCCAGTGTGTTGATGTCCAGTTTACAGTCTGAAAGTTTTGTTGTTTTTGGCTGTGATACCATTTTGTTCCACTAGATGGGACATGAGTCCCTGTTATGTGTTAGGGAGCCAGCAGAAGAAAAAGGGTAAAGGTATCTAGTGTTGTTCTTCACTAACTTCACAAAGAACCCAACACAGAAATGAGGAGAATTTGGGAGAAAGCATGATCACTACAAGTGAAGGAAGCTCCTGGAAGACCCCATCATTGTCTTAGAACAGGAACCGCTTTATTTCATTACATGCTATTTTATATTTACAATTTTATTTATGAAGCAAATGTACTTATCACTTCAGTGATTGATTTGACAGTTTAATTACTGCCCAGTATGACTCATTATTGAATGTTATAAGTGCTCAAATGTCCAAACAAGCAAATGTCAGACAACTCCTATGATTTCTGTTTAGGCCCTACATGTATGACACGCCGTCCACTTACAGAAACTCCCACTTGAAAGCAACACCCATGAAATCGGGCCAAGATCCAAAGGAACAGAAGCCGGGCCGTCTCATCCCCCTCTGGGTTCAGATTGGCTTCTTCCTGGCCGTGGCCGTCTTCCTCTACTTCGTTTTCTCCAATATGGAGACAAATGAATCTCTCAAAGTTATTGAATGATTTGTTTGTTTTTTAAATTCTGTAAGTTTATTCTTCACTTTATACAGAGAAATGTATTTGTTATTTTACACATTGCTGAAACGATGATTTATGCAATACGTGTTTGGAACTGAGGTTTACCTGCGTATGCTCAGCTGGGCTTGTAAGTAAGTCTCTTTTTCCCGGGCTTCACTATCGCAGCTCCCAGAATCAAAGATGACACTTTTAATCACACTAAACTTTTATTTTACTTAAAAAGCCATTTTCAGCCCATCCAGTGGTCTGTGAGGTTTTGATCATTTCCATTTGGTTGCTGCAAAATCCTGTGGTAAAACAAAATCTCGGCAGTTCAAACTAAATCTAAATCTTCCTGCTTTGGAAATATCTGGGGGACTTTTGTTTTTTTACTAAGAAGTTTATAAATAAAATTTTTAACAGGCCTTAAATCCTTTTTGTTCAGATTTTTTTCTGCACCCATGGCACAGTGTAAAAGTTTATGCTCAATATTTGGTCAAATTGTTGTCTTTTACAGTCCCCATGCTTCTTCTTTCATAAAACATATGAATGTTTGACAGGTTTTTAATTCAAGTTCCTCTGTGTTTCAGTAACTTGGTTGTTTTATTTCAGTAAAAACGTAGAAACAACACAAGCTGCAATGTTTTAATTTATCCTGTTTAGTTATTAAGAGATGGGATCTTTTCTATTGCATTATCCATACATACTTGCGAGTTTGTTGTGATTTGTATTACTGTTTCATAATTGAAATAATAAAGCACTCCTTTATGTAAAGATTTCAAATATCAAGGAATTTATTTAGGAACAAAAATAATCTGAACAATGAAATAAGGGTACAAAAATAAATGAAACATACTGCCATGTTAAAAGCTCTCATGTAGTGTGATGTTATAAAGTCAAGTACCTTTTGTTGTAGCTGTAGATGATTTAACAGACTGAACTCATTTAACAAAAGCATTTTCATCAACTAAAGCTCTATGTAAAGACAAGTGCATTACTGAAACAATTAAAGATGCATAGTGTTAACTTGAAATACAAAAACATCCACTAATCCTTTAAGGATCATTGTTCTGTGGGTGAGGATATAATTACCCTAATGTAGCCTTTTATTATTGTTGCCTGTTTGCAAATACAAAAACATTTTTTCCAGTGGGTTTCCAGTGACCTGTAGCATGAAGCAAGTTTAGTAGCAAACTGGTTCCATTAGCCTTCACAAAGGAAATCTCAGTAAGCAGTTGTGCAATACTGATTATCAACCCAGATCCTCAGTCTGGTTGTGAACACACAGACATCTGGTGTAGTGTGATAAGCACATACAAACGTAGGAGAAGACAGCAGGAAAGCTTTTCTAGTTTGACGATCAATGTTGGAAATGAGAATCAACACTCCTTCCAAACCTTTGGGTCTGCAGCAGCATAATCGGTCTGTTTTACTCCACACAGTGTACGTTCACTCATGATTACATCTGTCAGAATGCAAATGAGCAAAAGTGAAACAGCAAAATCGGTCTGACTCTTGGCAAAGTTGGAAATTGACTCATCAATGTATCTTTTAATTTCCAGGAGAACTGAGTGGTCAGGTGGCGGTGATTATGTGCTTTCATAAGCACTTGTCTCAGAGCCTGATCTGCTTTAGAGGAGGTCAGGTTTCCAGCAGAAGATGCCAGAGCGGTACAATCTAGTAAGAAGCGAGTCCTGCTTCATCCAAGTATCGCAAAGAATCAGCTTCCTGATACTAAAAGGTCAGAGTTAAACCTGGATTTATCTTAATAAGCCAGTAATCCTGCTTCATAGTACAGGCCCCTGATGAACCCGTGTCACAGTTCCCCCAGTTTAGCTTTTGGTACTAGTTTTCAACTCTGCATTGGAGATCATGGCAGTAGCCAGGTCTGGGTGAATACTGAGCCTACGTTTAAGAACTAATGTAACAGCAGAATTACATTCAGCTGTTCGTCAGTCTGCTATGGCTGTGAGCTTACAGCTTACCATGTTTAAAAAAAAGCTACACAGCAAAACAAGTCCATCGTTTTCCAGCAATTACACTAGCCTGAAGTTTGGTACAAAATAGAACTACAGTGCTGGCACAGAAAGGTCCGTAGTAGTGCTGAGTTAGGACTGTGCCCCCAGACTCCAGAGAATGCCAGACAGGTTCCAGCAGGTGATGCTGGGTCAACCAAGCAGTTTGGTTCACATCTTGTCTTGTCTGGATGTTCAAAGGACACAGTTTGAGTCCTCTTGACTGTCCACGTGTTGGATTCAGCTTTAAAAGGAAAAAACACACAACACAGAAAATAGTCCAATTTACTGCTATTGCAAATTTATAAACACATGGATATGCTCAATAATGATCAAATTTCACAGATGAATAATAGATGCCATACCCTAAAATATTATCCAAAATAGTTCAGCTGATCTAAATTTGTGAAAATTTTGGCATATAGTTGTTTTTGATGTCCTTACTTCCCAGCTAGGCGGAGACTTTAGAGGTCAGATATAAAATCTCACGTCAGTCATGAAAGCAATGGGAGTTTCACCTTTTCTAGTACAGAATTTTAAAGTTTCATGGTCATTGTTTTGTTTTTTGGTCGTAATAAATGGATGAAAAGTTACCGGATTGAGGTTTTATTCCAGGCTTAATATTACTGGTTCCTAGCTAATGATAACTGTTTGGTAAGTTGGGAAAAGGAGTTGATCGCTCTCTTTGACTTGAAAGCACCTTTAACCAGCCCTATTAGCCTGTAACTCCAAACAAAACCAATGGCTAATTAAAACTATTAATACCCAAGTCTGTCAAAAGCATAATTATGTTTTTAGCAGCGAGAGGTATGAGCAGTTTTAATGTGTAGCTCAATACACATTTGCATTCACTCTCCTGCAAAGAACGGCTTTATTGATGGTCCAGAGCATCTCCTCAGTGCATGCACAAAGTGTATTGAGTGCATTCACACAAGGAACTGATTTCCACTTATAATGAATGAACTTTCATGAACTAGATTTATGTAGTGCTTTTCAGGGACACAGTAGACGCAGGCGATCACAATTACACCCATCCTGGGATTAATAAAAGCCACCGACTGCACCAGCAGTAGTGATGATGTTGTTGCTGGTGCCTATGTGTATTTGTATCACCTATGTTATTGAGGTTGGGTTGCATGCTGCTTGTACAGCTGGATCAGAGTGGGGCATCCCACACATGTCTCCATATATATTCACCTTAAGAAGTGACTAAACCGATTCAGCACGCTGCTTACTACACAAACAGGTAAGTGGCGCACACTGTAGCCTGTATTTAATCACAAGGTCAGGCTATGTTTGGTGTTAGATGCATTCAGTGCCCAGGTGTGAAATTATGTACTCTGTGATGGAAATTTGGAATATTTTATAAAATACCCTGATTAACTAACCAAAATGTACAAAATAAAACATTAAAAACTCCCAAAGTGTAAATAAGCTTTTGAAAAAGGCAGCCACTGTTCTGAGTAAGAATTATGTTCCATACCCTGCTGGTATCTGACGTCGGCATATCCGGTCATAGCTTGTTAATTGATAAGGCAACATACGTGTTGTCCACGCCTGTAAAAAGAAGCCCGTGTTACTCAGGATATACACAGAAGAGGATTTCTAAAAATTGTCTCAAGGGTTTAAGGCCTGTAATAGAAAAATGAACTCACAGGTTCTGGTCTCTCGCTCCAGTTCAGAGGGCTTCTTCTCTCTGTTGCACAGTAACTTGGCCACGATAATTATAGTGATGACAGCTACAACAAGCATCACCCCCGACACAAGCCAGCTGATTACTATGGGACTCAGAACTGGATCTGGATCTGAGAATGAGAGGAGACAAAGTAAATCAGAAAAAAGTATTAGCTACACTAAAACTTCTAGGAATGTCTAAGTCGTAACAAAATAATTAATAAAAACAAGAGCGTAAGCTCACCTCTTATGGCTATAGGCAGCGGCTGGCTTTCTCTGGACACAAAGGTACGTCCGCCCAGCTGGACCCGATACAGGCAGGAATAGTATCCCTCATTGGAACTCTGGGCGTTGGGAAAGGTGAACGTGACGGACTGGGAGAGGGCAGGCAGTGACTGGCGCACTGTTCCGTTAAAGCGGATCAGACGCAGCTGGAAGGAACCACCGGGGTACTGCTGCAGCGTGGAGCAGGTGATGTTAAAACTCTGCCCTTTGATGACGGAGCCAGCCGGGGCCTCGGAGGAAGTGTTGTACCAGTGTTGGGGAGTCATGAGTTCCACTGTTAAGCACACAAAAAGAAATTATAAAGGAACGACATAAGTTATTTAAAGTTCAGAATAGGGGTGCGGCGATTGCAGTTTTCTGGATCACCAATCTTTAAAAAAAATCTGACCTGCCAATACCGATTATTTTTCAGAATTGACTTGACAGCTTACATATTCAATGTACCAATTTTGTTTTATTGAAAAACAAACAATACCCATACTACAGTGCAAACTTTTTAACTGCACAAGCTAGTTTTCTGTCCACATACCAAAAATATCAGTTCCTTTAGTCTCATTTTAATATTGTAAACACAAAACTAGCTGTTTTGAGCCTCTTACTAAAGAAAATGTAACAATATTTTGCGTTTTGTGCGAGGTAGTTATGATCTTTGGATAAAATCGGTTTCATATGCATTAATCGGCCGATCCCCAAAATATAGGAAATTGGGGCCGATAAAATCGGCCAGCCAATCGATTGATGCACCCCTACTTTAGAACAAAAACAAAAACATTAAAATAAAACAAGGACACAGCTATCCTAAAATCAGATTTAGTTGAATCATTTCTAACTTTTTGTTTCTGATAATAACCCACATTCAGTTTGCAAAATAACTAATATGAGATGACAACTGATAGCTTGTGGGAGTAGGACCTAGCAACATTCCGGTACAGGTAAACAAACAACACAACAACAAAAAACACTCATAGAAATAGAGCTGGTAAATGGGATTAATAAGCGCAGGACAAAGCGGTTATGACTCACCCACGGTGATGTTGATGGAATTGCTGGGTGGAGATGTGAGCTGCCTAGAAGGGAAGTCACCCTTGATGCTGTACTGACAGCTGTAGCTGCCTTGCTGGAAAGTCTCTATATCGGACAGGGTGAGGTCAACTCCGATCTGGGCCTGGTCAGCCCTCTGCGTGACCAGAGGCGTGGATACGCCGTGCTTGTACAGGTGGAAGTCGCTGAGATGATGATGCAGCTGAATACTGCAGCGAAAGCGAACAGACTCCCCAGGAGAAAACACAGAGTGAGGTGACAGCAAGGAGAGGCTGGGCCTCAGCAGAGAGCCTGTGAGGGAGTGCAGGTTCATCGCAATGTGAGGTCAGCATGCTCAACCATATTCTCACATGAGCTCGATCACATGTAGCACATCACAATTACAATATCCTTAGCAACTTACATAAAAGCTGTAGTTTAAAAATGTCTCTAAAATAACGAAAACCATCTTGACCTGAATATTTTTGTTAGGAATGCTGATATTTTCAGACGTCTGTGATGTAATCAAAAATAACTTCAGATGCTAGCCAGGTCTTCTTCACACTAAGAAATGCAGTTGCTACTCAGAAAATAAAAATATCCTGAATAAGTGGATGCATTTCTGGAACTTAACTTCACAGAGGAAATGTATGTATACGTGCATTTCATCTGTGAAGTTAAGTTACAGAAATGCATCCACCTGTTCAGGAAATTCAAATTTTCAGAGTAGTTGACTTCAAATATTAAATGTACACATATAGACAAATAGTATGCAAATCAATACAATTTCCACTTGTATTTGTTTATATTTTGCTGAGAAGGATTTGCAGCTTTAAAAAACTCAGAAAATTTGCATATTTCTTGAAATCAATAACAAATGGATTTAAACTCTTGGATGTGTAATTATTACATAAAAAATATTGGTTTCACCTTTTATGTTGAATTGCCTGAATGAAACAACTTTTCCAGCATATTCTAATTTTCCGGGTAGCACCTGTATACATTTATCTAGTTACTGATTCAAATAGTCAGATGGCTCAGTGAACAGTCTGACATTGCTTCTGTCTCACCTGAGCATTTCACGCCTGCATCATTGTCATGGGTGCAGTAGGAGTGACTGTGCAGGACAACAGCACAGCGGGTCAAACTGGACTCGTGTCCTGAACACTGCACGTGGTGCAATGCAATTTTCCCCCTGCCCTGACCGAATTCTGCACCACGAGAGGCAGAATCAGCCAAGCCGCAATCCAGCTCTAAGCACACCACATCAGCCTCGCGGAAGTCCCAGTCACGGTCACAGACAGTACCCCACTCTTCATGGCGGAGGACTTCAACTCTCCCGGAACACCTGCTGTCCCCATTCATGAGTCTGACCGCTCCACCTGTGGATCAGAGAAAATCCACTTAGCCAGAAGCTGCAGGAAAGGCTGGAAATGAAGGTTTAAGTCAATCCCAGACTTACCAAGAGCAACTACTCCATCCCACAGATCACCTAACAGGCCTGAGAGGAAATGGATAAAAAAAAGTACAGAAACTGTGATCAAGCAGATTCAGATCTATGTTCAATGATTCTATGCTCATCGTTTATGCAATCAATGAAAGTCGTTCAGTTTTGTGGAAACTCTTGTAGAAACCTGTAGCAATAACTCTATAAAACTTTTCGCTTTCACAGATCCAACTGTATATGTGCGGGTAATCCAGTTGAATGTGTATGTCCAATCATCAAAAACATATCATCACAGGCTACTGTAGCAACCCAAGTGATAACAATATAACCACGCAGCTTTCCAACACAAAGTTTCTTTTACTCATGCCAGTACAGAAATATCTAGTTAAGTGCTGCAAAATTGATATTTTTGGGGTTTATGCATTGGCTGATGTCTTTGTGATGTCCTCCACAGCTTTCTGCTAACAGCAGCAAGACTCTACTCAGCACTACAGTATCTCTCTATTGGACAGGGAAATTTCAAAGTGATGCACAGGACTGAAATCTGTTTGCACCAACCAGACCACACTGACATGTTCGGACTAACATGATCTTAATGAGATCTCAAATAAACTCCAAATGGGGTTCATAACTAGTTTGCAAAACCTGTTTGATTTGTTTGTTTTAGTTCATTCAGTGTTGACACAATCAAAAAAAATAATCAAAAAGAACTTTAACCAATCTTGCAGGGATGCAGTCTGTACTTAATATTTGATGGCAACACATCCCATACAGCAATTACAAAGAAGCTGAACAATGTATAATCTCTCATTCAGACATTCAATAAACTGGTTACTAAATATTCATTCACTAAGATCATCATTCAACCAGCTGATTCGTGATCACATCAAGTCAGTGTATCTAATTAAAAAGAGAAACATAACAGTCTTTAACGTGACACGTTCAATGTTTCATTTATGCGAATAAATAAAATGTCGAAACTATTTTGAACAGCTCAATGAATTCTGGTGATCATGTTGCATAATCACGTAGACAAAAGCGTCCAAACATGTTCTGCCCAAAAACAAGCGAGCAAACTACAGATCGGGACTAGCTTACCTGTTAGCAGGAAACGGAGGAATATCAGCATTGTTCCGTCAGCCATCCATCAGATGGACGGGTGAAGAGAGCCAGTTGTCTCAGTGGTGGAACTGACAGCCACTGACAAACATTAGCTAGCTTGTGTGCTACTTGGCTAACTGGACCAACAAAAGACACGGCGGGGGGAGGGGGGCTAACGGCTAACAGCTAGCCAACAGTAACGCACAGGTCAGAGCGCGCGCGGTTGTACGTAAGGACATTTGTCTGAGCATAATTAGTTAATGCTTTAACTAATGAGTAATTCCTGAGTTGGGATCCAATGAGGAGGTGTCTGCTGTGTCCCTGTGGCTGTCGCTGTCACTACAACATGCACCCACACGATCAGCAGAATCGGTTTACGTACCGTCAGGCTGCCGTACTGACGTCAGAGGTTTCCTCCCGGTGTTCCGGGGCTGAGTCCTTCTCCCTGCGGCAGACAGAGATCACCACAAGCCGCAGCCTGCATTTAAACCGGGTCAGCCTCCTCTCTCTGGAGGATCGCCTTGCAGGACAGAAATCCCAAGGCCCACGCTGTCTGCATCTTTTAAAATCATACCCTTTAGTGTTCTAATAGCTTCAATGTAAAATAGAAAGAGTTCAATCTCTTTAGCTGTAAGATGGAGCTAGTGGAACATCCCAAGTCTAAACAAAGTAGTATTAAAAGCACTATGACCTGGTGAGCTCTAGCTTTGTAACATAGCCAGTACCAAACAACATTTATCCTTTTTATTTGCTTTTTGCAATTGCTGAACTTGTCTTTCGATTATGTATGCTCTATATATAACTTTCACAGTGAACTCTCTATTTGTAGTTTTTGTCACAATTCCACATTAGTTCTGCCTTATCATTAACCTTAATTTGCTCATCTATGTCAAGCTATTTAATTAACTTCCTTATCCCAGTTGTTGTTGTTTTTTTGTTTCTTTAATTTAGTATATGTTCATAATTACATTTAACTTTATCTTCCTGTTTCACTCAGAACAACAAAAACAAAGTCTTGTTTGCAGTAAAAAAAAAATGGTACACACATTTTTCTGTTTATTATAAGTGATCCCTTTTTAGTTTGGGGTTGTGCAATCATAAGCTCTGTTGATGCATCAGTTCATTCATTGGTCTAGGGGGTCTGTAAGTCTTAGTCTTATTCTTTTGTAAAGATCCAAATAAGTCGATGAGATAAAACACATAATATCACATGTTCATTAGAGGGGTCATTGGGTGCAGTGAACTCATTGTCACGGTACCAGCCAAAAGTTATCTGATGGGTAAACTTTTGGCTGGTACTGTGTTACAATGAGTTCGCTGTACTCCCAATGACCCTTATTATGAACCTGCATATTTTATCAAATCAACTTCTGATTTGAATTTGTACAAAAAAATGAGAGACTGATAGACTCCCCACACCAAGGAATTAACTGATGCGTCAACAAACACAGCTTTCAACTGATTTCCCCTTAAATATTTCCCTTTAGTGTTCTTTAAGGAAATTTGTAAAGATTACTTACATGAAACTTTAACTAGCAAAACTGCCAGGAATCTTTTATTGCATATACTGTATATGTGTGTGTGTGTGTGTGTGTGTGTGTGTGTGTGTGTGTGTGTGTGTGTGTGTGTGTGTGTGTGTGTGTGTGTG
>JBBBVT010000014.1:14405601-14427426 GCA_037177035.1 Craterocephalus eyresii
GTGTGTGTGTGTGTGTGTGTGTGTGTGTGTGTGTGTGTGTGTGTGTGTGTGTGTGTGTGTGTGTGTGTGTGTAAATAAAGGAGTGACCTATGAAAGTTGCGTAATATGGATATTTCACAGAAGAACCAGTACTTTCACACAGTGTTTTGCATGACTGGCCCTGCTGCAGTTTTCCCTTCTTACTAATCTGCTTCCCAGAGTCAGTTTTAACCGGTTGGACATGACGATGTCACTGAATCATCTAAAAACAGCAGGAAGGGTACATATCTGCTGATTCATGTCAGCGTCATCACACAGCAATGCCTCAAGTCTTTCTTTTTTTTTCAATTTACTGTAGAATTTCCAGGTTTAGTTGACCAGGCTGCTTCAGTTGAAACAATGAGGTCTTAGAGCTGCTTTGAGTCATGGGCTTGAGGGAACCTAGCTGACCTTGGACAGAACTGGAGTCAAATTGCTGCGCTTAACCCTGTGAAAATGACAAAACCATTACATTTAGTTTTATAGGCTGGTCGGTTTAATCATTCTTTTGGATCCATCCATCCATCCATTTTCTGAACCGCTTAATCCCATTCTTTTGGATTTTACATTTAATTTAGTATTTTCAGAGGGCAAACCCAGTTTCTAAAATCACTTTTGGTGACCTTGTTGCTTTACTGCTTGGTCCCTGACCCATTCAAAGGAACATGTGGATTATAAGGTCCAACTTTAATCTCTTACTTGTATCACTATGAGATAAGGTCATACTATAACCGATATCTGTTTAGGATTAAAAGGAGTGACTGTAACTATTAAAAAAAGGAGATATAAAGTTATTTTGTAGGTGAATTATATGGAAGATACTACATATTTCCATGTCAACTGACGGTGAATAAGGTATTTTGTAAATTATTTAAATTTGTTTTTCTTCTTTTGTTGTATTTTATACTTTTATATGTACAAATAGTGTGTTGTTTTACAGCACTGTTTTTACCTGCTTAAGGACTCCGAATGCAGATTAGCTTGTTAGCAATAGTCCGACATATTTACATCTGTTGCTACAGATGTTCATTAATATGTACTTTCCCTATAAAATTCTGAAAATTCTGAATAAAATCACAGGAGGATGAAAAACGTATATACAATCCTTTTTCATTTTCAGTTATAAAATGTTATAAAAAATGCCTTGTCTTGCTGTACTTTGAAAATAGATCTAAAGGTTTGGGTTAAATAATTTATCAAAATAGTTTAATTTCTGTAAACTAATCTCTTCCAAACTCCCATGTTGAACTTCCAAATACATTTACTGTGTACCAACCCCATGTTATCAATGTGATTACAAATAAAGGCAATGTAAACTTTGTCATTTCAGTCTGAACGCATTCAATTTTTTGATGCATTTTATTGAGCCAATGGTCAAGTAAAGCATCCAGATTCTCTTATTGTAAAGGTGACCATTTTTCACAAAAAACATACAGATTAGACTGTAGAAATGTATATTTATGAAAAAACATGATAAATCTCTTCATTGCTCAAACTTCAAATCCAACAGTGCTGCACAAAACTCTCAAAGTAGCCCGTACTATCATCACGAAGCAAAGAACAGCACAACTCCTACAACCTTTTCTGTATGATTTCCCTTTTCTAATTGAGTCAGCATGCACAGTTGTGTGTTGTTGTACAACGATAAAAGGAACAAACAGTCATGAAATAACAAAACAAAAATAAATTAGGTAACTTAAAACTACTCAACAGATATGACCTTTTTCCACAGGTTGGAGTCTCGATAAGTACTATAACTTCTTGCGATATTTTGATAAACTCCTAAGTAGCTTTCAATTAAATAATGAACATAGCTCTTTGGATAACAGTACAAGCTGCTACAGGTCCATCCAAACAGTATGGATAGCACCACATCAAAAATGTGTATGTGCTGAACTTTCAAAAGTCTTTTGCCCAGTGTGTATTGGGTTTTGTGTGATCTCCATTGTTTGACAGGAAAGTCCCTACATTCAAACTTGACTTCACTTGGAATCTCCTAGTAGATGGACAATAAGTTCATAGGTTGAGAGGACGATGGCTGTGTTCGGGATTTGTCGAATTAGCTGTGGAATGAGTCCTCTGTAAAAAGCAGCGTAGCCTTCCTCCACCGCTATTAACCTCCCAGTCTGGAAGAAGTACTTGTACTTGCTACCCTCCTCACGCAGCCTTGTCCTAATAACCTCTGTGGAGATATAAAATATTAAGTTATACTTTTGTCTGACCCAAAATTGTTTTGTTCTAAGTAAGAAACAACAGATGCATGAATTTACCATGTGGGTAGGCTATGCAGGATGCACAACCCTTTGAAAAAGCAGCGGCCATCATCAGCCTCAGGAAGTCTGACGCTCCCTTCCCATTTTCACCGTTTGGGGACGTGAACTGGTTCTTGGCGAGGTGTTTCTTCAACGTCTCGTAGATGAGGAAGCAGATCATGGTTTCCGAGATGCCAGCGTAAGATGCGGTCAGACCACGGTAGAAGCCCCGGATTCCCTCCGTTTTGTAAACATAGCGTGCACACTGCAGTGCATTCATCTTTTTCTCTCCTCTTGCCCTGAAAGTCAAACAAGTCAGGCTCATGAGTGACAAGAGTCACATGCAGTGGGAGTGGGTGCTCAAGGGGGTGTTAAACAATTCTGTTGATGATCACACAATATACCAGAGGTCATCCAGTCCAACAAACAGTTCAAGTTAAGATTTCAGTTAACAAATACGAAATCCTTGAGTGACATCTTATTTTGCATTTACTACCGGTCACAGAAACTGAAGCTCCTCAGTGAAGTCGCCCCTCCCACTTAGAAAACCTTTGGTCTGAGTGGTTAGTCAATGTTGGACCATATAAAGAAGCTTCCTTATTTTATGAATGGGTAACTTGTTGTGACTGAAGTCATCCAATGTTTTATCTGATATTCATAAGAACACCAGTTTCTGTTGCAGAGCATAGATCTGATTTTGAAGGCCAGCGTGAACAGACTTGTTTCCTTGACCTCACATGATACTACTGCCGTGCCTGGCAATGCAAATATAGACTCTTGCATGGAGGACAGTGCGTCAGCACTGTGTATTTATGGAGGCAGGTCACACGCTCAGTCTTATGTCCTGCAGAATGCTAGGACAGTGTGGTGAGGGTTCCCGCTAAAGGTCACATTAAACGTTACCACCTGCCCAGACTTTAAAATAAGTCTGACTGTTGTACAAGGATCTGTTAAAAAACACTGTAGTGGTTATATTAAAAAAAAAAAAAAAAGCAATTCAAGGACATGATAGGTGTTATTGAGTTTTACGTACTTTTTCTCCAACTGCATCCTGGTCTTTACCATCCAGATGGGATTCATCAGAGAATTTGTCACAAAAGCTAAGAACAAGAAGCAAACGTCAAGATTTTAATTTAAAACACTACATAAAATCATCTTTCCAATATTTATCTATTATAAAACTGTAAGAACAGAGACTGTCGTTCTAGCCTGCACAAAGATGAAAAAATAATAATAATGTTCCATTTTGGGTTTCAATCTCACTCATGCAAGTTATATGTATCATATTTTTATACAGCCCTGAACTGCAGTCACATTTTCATAATGTTTTACTCTTGGTCATGATGTTCACATATCCATAAAAGACCACAGATTACTCACCCGCAACACCAGCTGAGGACATGTGCACCAATCCACTGTTGGGGACAAGCAGCCCATTGAATAACTCTTTAGACCTTGAGTATGCAGCAAAGTAAATGGCTCTGAAACACAGAAACACTGATAAGAACTCCATTCCAAAGCAACTGGAGAGAAGCATTTAATACAATCAGTGCATTTTCAAATTGCAAATGTCAATTTATAAATATGCAACAATTAGGTAACAATTGAGTTTAAGTGAGTAGAGCTTTTGACAGTAGGTGTCCAGAGCAATCTGTTCCCCTGGCCTGCTTCTGGAACAGACCGTCAGTGCACCAAAATGGGCTGAATAAGCACTGGGCACCAGAGCTGCCCACAGGGCTGCTCTGAGTGAAACCTTGCCCAAGTTGGACAGTAGATTGGTGAGGCACTAAAAAAAGGATAGCCCTGCTGTTTAACTACAGAAGAGTTTATATGTAATCAGATAGAAGGATACTTTATTTCAATTTCAGTTTAACCCTTTATCAAAGTATGATCGAACTTTATGCTACAGATATCAGCGGGGTTCAGTTCTGGGTTATATTTCCGTTGTACTGTAAAATTTATGGGGCATTTAATATGACTTTATTGATACCAAAAATAGAACAAATATGAAGGTGAAAGTTCAGACATTATCTTCAGCACTAAATGTTTGTCCTTTAGGTGTTCTTACTTGCACTGGTTAATGACAAACTGCTAAAGCTCAAACTTATTTTTTTCATTCTTTTCCCCACAAGTACAAATACACAGGACTACTCATGCTGACACACTCAAACAAACAGCTCACTCATTAAGCCGTACAGGACCCGGAAGTCATTGTCATGACTACAGCTTCCTGTTTATACAGTGAGTTGATGTTTCCAGTACTAAAAAAATGGGGACACTAAACACAAGTCTGCCTTTTCTTGTTTTCCTTGGCTGGTAGCTAAGGAAATCTAATAAAAGGAAGAAAAAAAAAACAAGGAGCGATCCCCCGTCTTCCATTGATTGTGTTTGTTGTTAGTTCATTTAGACACTTGACCGTTTATTGCTGACTTGTAAGCCAGCAGGTGCTTGTCATGTTACTTCCTCACTGTTAAAACTAAAATCTTGGCAGACAATGGACAGCTAAAGGTGTGCAGCGTGAGCAATGGATCCACTATACCTTGAAGGGGCGACGCCAACAAGATTCGGCCCCAGTCCACGGAAAAGAGATCTTGGTCCCTCTTTTTCAAGGATTGATCTGAAATAAAAACATAAACAATCAACCATTTAACAATGGAATATATAACAGCCTTTCATTAACATGCACCAAGCTTTGTTAAACTGAGACTTTTAGAGCTTTACTGCAGAAATGAATGATTGCTCCAGTGTTACACCAGCACAGTTCACTTAAGTTAGTTTTGTGGATTCTGTGCTGAACGTTGTGTACTGGGTAGTCTGACATGTCACACCAGCCACATTCTCACAGAAGTGTTTTAACTCTTTGGAGGAAGTGACCCTTATGCGTCATCTGACTGTCTGCTCTTCCAGGAACCAGGGAAGCTACAACTAGCCCTGCAGCTCAGGTTAGTCTATGTGATGCACACCTCGTATGTCAAGCAGGGTTCACACATTCCACTTCTTTCTCCCACTGACATCTGACCCCTCTTCCCAAATAAGGAGATGCTTAAAGGCAATATTGACCACTTTTTAGGTCATTGTAGTGTCAAGTCTCAAAGTTCAAAAGGCAGGATGCGAGTCAAGTCCACACGGAATTTACTTAAGGTTTCACATTAACAGCCTGGAAATGCCAAATACAACTAGGGAAAAATTAACCAGTACAAGTCACACTAAGCGCTTAAAAGAACAAACATTAAACCCAACAAATATATTTATTCTGCACCAAGTAAAGATTATATCATAAACCCACAACAGCCACTGACACCATCCTAACCTGCTCTGTTTGTTAATTTAATGATCCGAGAGTAATTCAATGCTGATGGAGCACCATTGTTAATGCCATTTTCATCATTTTGTGTCAGCCAACTAGGTCAGACTCTAGTATTGCCTGACAAACACCAGAAGACATACAAAGGAGCGACTTTCATAGACAGCATGAAGAACTGTTTATCCTAATCCTGAGGGCTAGAGAAAAGAGATGTTTATGTTTCCCTAACAGCTGGTTAAAAGCACTAAATATGAGCTGAATTCAGTGAAACTAATCCTCACTTTATGTAGGACACGATTAAAGACCTTCATTTTAAGAGTATTAAAGTGGACAGAAAAAATCTGGTTTCTTCCAAGTATTTTCAAGTAAAAAACAGAGAATAGTACGTGACTTTTTAAAATTATTGCTAGGAAAATGTGTTTTGTCAACAAACCAGGCGCGCCTGGATACAGAGGTAACTACAGTAATTTGCCAACCACAGTGCCACTCCTTGTATGGAAGCCCTGATGAAAAGCAGAGGGCACCAGCTGTCTAAGAGGAACACTTTTCCCCAGTAGGAAAATACAACATCCCACAGGAGATCCCACAGAGCGTGCTGCATCGCTGCGTCCAAAAACAACATAGACAAAAATCTCACCTTAAAACTTGCAGCAGCCCAGGTGTAACAGTCCCTGGTCGGAGAACCCCGGTGCCACTAAGGGTGCCAAGCTGGACCTGGAATACAGGTCGGAGGGTGAGGCCAGAGGACTGCAACCGTGTCTTCAACACCTCCAGCGGGCAGGTCACAATGGCTCCCACTGTGCCACTACATCTGAAAATTAATCACACAGAAAGGAGGAATATGAGCAATGAGGGGTTTCAAATCTGGAAAACAGGGAAAGCTATGTGTCCTTGTTAGGTATAAAAGATACTCGGAAAATGTGCAGCCATATAGTGGTCCTATTACTGGCGTTTCCTCATAAACTTGGAAGAGAGTCATTTAGGCCATCCAAACACAGCTGAAGAGCTACAGGCCAAGTTAAGTGAACAATTATTGTCAAAAGTCTGGTCCCTTACTCTGCAGTGGAAATTATCCAAAATACTGGGAAAACGGAAGACATCTGGCATGCACATGGAAAGAGTTTTCTGTCTGGGGACAGACTGCTTTATCACAGAACTTTCACAATCCCCACACAGGCAAAGTCATGCAATTACGTTTTTTTAAAGCTCTCAGCAGTACATCCTTTATTAACAGTGTAACCTTGACAGAAACAAGCTCATGAATCTGAGACAGATTAGACTAAGCCCCTGTACTGAGTCATGTCTGAAGGACAGAGTCAAACATCTTAGCAAAAGTAACACCTGGCCTAATTATCTATTCACTGATCACTTTTCATCAATCCAACACTTGTAAGACTGTGAGAATGATAGAGAACATACATTCTCTATTACACAGTAAATCTGAAACATCATATATATTTAGCCCAATCTAAACTGATGTAGGTTGAGTTGCAGCAGGCATTAACACTTACTGTAAACAATAAAGTACAACAACTTCCTGCAACCAAAGTTAAAGACATTTAGAAAGAAATTACTTATTTAATTATGAGCTGTTGTTATGGACATCATTTACACATTATTCAGGGATTTCTAAACCAACCCATGGCTTTTATGCATTAATGTTCACTTCAGTATCAAGTCTGTTTTCTGAATAGTGTAGTTAGCAAGTCATTTGTCCTTCAAGGGATAGGTCTATCCTCTATTATCCCTCTCCAAAAAACAAATTAGAATTTCTTTAAACTAATTTGCCTCCAAACCTTTGAAACTGTCTGACAATGAATTGACACTAGGTGCTTAATTAGCAGCATGTCACCAAGACATAGTGAATTGATATTGTGATTCATTTGTGCAACAAACACATTCAAATCTATTTCAGTAAACTTAAATATCATGCAAAACAATATTTTGTTAAATAACAATCTCAAAAATAAGTATCATGCTGAAATCAAAACGTTTTCCAATTCACCTGCAGTGTCTGTATTTTAGACCACCACTATTAATTATGTCAGATTTTTCATTTCATTCATTTCACTGTTTAAATCCCACATTCAGGATTATATTTCAAGGGTAAAATGGCGTCATTTATTTAATGGGTTATCTTTACAATGACTGTTCAACCCATTTTCTTGTTATTTCACAGCTACACGATTTCATGACTTTGCAATAACATGGTCGTGTGTTGAAGAGTTGCTGAGATATCTGCATACACGAGTGTATGTTCCCAGTGAGGGGCTTCAGTGTTACATAATACTGAAGGACATCAGACAGCTAAAGGCTAAGTGCACCCGTGACTGCGCTAAACTCTGTCGCAACGACAGAAGGGTAGGAGTATGCTATTTCACACAGCTATAAAACTCATGTAAAAGGTCATTTTCATGATTTTATCATTTTTAAATATCAAACTTAACGTTGTCACCAGAAGCACGAATACAAACAAGCACATCTCAACAATAGTTTGTTAGCTAACGAAGCGATCAACCATGACTCCATGGATAGATTTCGCCGGGTGGTTAATTGTTCACAATGACGCTAGCTAGGTCATGAATTCAGAATCCACACGATTAGCAAAATAATTTACTGTTTTTAGATGTGTGTTTTAAAACGTCCTATGTTTAAATACGATTAAATACATTTATTAGAAACACGTTTGACAAAAGTCAAGAGCTCGTGCTGTGACGACACGAGCTAGCTAGCTTACATTATAAATTAGCGTACTGGGTAGAAGCTATATGTCGCTAAAAGTCAATTAGCTTCACTAATATAAAATCTGAACACAGTTAAAATACAGAGAAACAAATTACTTGAGTAATATTTATAAGCAACATTAACCTTCCTGTTATATTAATAGCTCAGCAGAGACGGAAGAAGCATTAAGCTAAATCTACTCACCCCCCTGCGAAGAGATGAAGTAGCGTGTCTTTCTGTGCCATCTTTATGTTTGTCTTTTTGTTTCTCCTTTTTCAATTCGCAACCATGATCTTGCTATTCTTGTGTTTAAACGCGCTGAACTGAAGAAAAGGGTTTAAAATCCCAGTAAACTGCCGTCCATCTATCTCAGTGTCTCTGTCCTACCGGCTTGCATCAGCTGTCAGTGAAACTGAACTGCGGGGTGACGTGAGCGCCTCACATTTACGTCAAAGGGCCGGATGGGGGTGTTGTCCGTGACGTAGCCATGCGTGACCACCTTGTCCCTTTAGCCCTTTTCAAGATGTTACACAATTGTTGGTGGCATCAACAGATCTAAAGCAAAAAAATACAACAACAACTAAATGGCACTTTGGACCTGTTGACCTTCAGCAGGTCTGATAAGAGGAAACATGGTGCTCCTGCATAATGCACAGCATTACCACGTTTCCTGCCTGGCAACTGTAACCTGAATTTGTGTTTTTTATGCATGCAATATTATGATAAGTAAACTATAAACAATACCAGTCAAACGTTTGAAAGTCTTTGCTGTACTTTTGATTGCTCACAATCTTACTTGGTATAAGATGTCAGAAGCCTAACATGTCACAGTTGCTAAAACTTTTGTTAAATACTGTGCCAAATGTATTTAGCATGTGTCAGGGTTTGTCTGCAAGCAGACCACATTAACATTGTGTTGTTATACATGTAGAATGAATGCGCTCTGTAAAAACGCAAACCCATCACATGAAAAACATGTCTGGATGACTCATTTGCTGACCAAAAACCAAAATATATCATTCAGCATTATTGGTCTGATCACCATTTTTGTGTCTGGTTTCTGTTCTGTCCACAGAAAGCAGGCATAAAAAGAGGCACAATGAGTTATCTTTCCTATCTATACCACATAATGTGTGTTCGTTTCTAAGTTTCTACCTTTAAAAAAAAAAATCAAATTAAGTTAATCAAACTCCCAGTTTGCTCAAAGTAGCTTTGGCTCAAGCAGATGACTGGTTCTCTTCCAAAATAAATATGGTCATATGGTAAGTGGTTTGATCCAAATTGCTTCCTTTTACATTCTACATTTCTATTTCTAGAAATAGGGTTGTTGAATCAAGATTATTCTGAAATGAAGCTATCATGCAACTTGCAGTCCTGTTTATGATCTCTGAAAAATAACCGTGAAAGGGCAATCACACCTTATGCACTACAGTACATTTTGAACTTTGTTTATCATCAACCAGTTATCTAACATTTATTACCTTCTGCTTCCAGAGCTAAGTTATCACACTGTCTACCTGGAACAAGCTTCATGTAGGGGCATGGAACGTCAATGAAAAACAACTCTTTCTTTTAAAAACAGCAATACCCCCCAGAGCTGTAAATACCTTCCTGATGAATGGACATGAACTATGACTTTAAGATATTATCATGAGCTTGTTACATCATATTATTAGCCAACTATCAGCACAATGCATGCAATATAACTTGGAATGTAACTCCTGCTGACACCCTGAGGACATCTACACAAACATGCTTCACAATCACCTTGATAGTGCCTTGTTTGTTTGCATGTCCAATAATAACATCTGTGCCACATTGTTGAGGCTATTGGGTCAGACCAGACACACTGTTTTGGACTGTTTGAAAGTACAACCATGAATATCATTGCATATTTACAGGAAACACTAACGCTTGGTGTCACTTTGTGTTGCTTACCAACAAAGTTCCAGATATTGTTTGTTCTTTATTTATATAATATTTCAGTGAGCAAGCAATATAATTTCATGTATTGCATAACAATGCTTGGTTGTCCCTGCCATCAGTCATGCCAATATAAATCGTCTACTTTAAGCATTTGTAAATTATCCCACTGATGAAATAAGGTACCCTTGCGCTCTGTGGCTTTTAATAACCCCACTTCATGCCTCCATTGCAGCACATTGCAGAGGCATGTACAGCAAATACATGGGAAAGCTATCGCATGAGGTGTCAGATTTCTTTGTGAGCCATCCGGTTAAAAATATAGCTCTTTCATGTTCACAATGTTTGGACTGTGGGCCAAAGATGTAGGACTGACCCGTTTTTCATAGTGTCAAAGATTAATTTGATCCACAGGTTTTATGTGGTTGACACTTCAGAAAGCTAGAATTATAAAACGCTTTTTATAAATTCTTGCAAAGTGTCAGTAAAGGTTTTTCTACAGGATGAGTACATTTGCATGACTGTTTATTGATAAATCAAGTTTAAACCATCTGACTGGTTGTTAAGGTTATTTTTGTGTTGGAAATACTGACATCAAGTGACCGAATATTCAAGTTGCAGCTGTAAATTTAAGAGAAATTAAAATTTCTGATTATGTACTATGTATTTTTTTGTACATTTAAAAAAAAAAGTACCCCCAGAAAGTTTTAGAAACATGGTACATGTAAGATAACTTTACATACCATACCCCCGAAAATTTATCAGAAGCCTAGTATTTGCACATTGCATGATTTCTGATACATGATCCCAAGGTCCCAAGATTTCATGTTAATGTGGCCCCTGCAGTAACAAAGAGCCCTCTCACCACATTTACAGGGTTTGATGGAAAGACAAGATTCCTGGAAAAAACAGACTGAATGATTGTAGGATGGAAGCAGTATAGATAGATAAATCAACACGTTAAAATCAAATACTTTTTTCTCCTTCTTTCTTTTTTACTATTCTTTCTTTCTTTAATTTTTTTTTCAAATAGGGGCCAGAACGGACTTCCTAAAATGTCTTTTCTGTACGTTGTCATAACGTTTTTATTGATCCTACAGAAAACGTTTTAAGAGGGACAAGAATCAAAGTTTTTGATTTGTCTTTTCTTTTTTGACATCTTCATCTGAAGTTGTACCTGAGGTAGGTGGAGGACAGAGGGTGTTGGGCTGTCATTCACATAATTTGTGTTGCATTTCTAACATCATGTGAGATGCTAGTTGATGTTCATTTATTAGGACATTCTCCCAACTGTGCCTCTGATTGACTGACTTTCCTCCTGCCTCATTTGAAGTTAACCAGTTTAACTAGTGAGGACAGTAAGAGCTAGCCATTTAGAGGCAGAGTAGGCTGGGTCTTGGCTTCACTATCCTTAAGGGAAAAAATGGAAAACTAAGTTGGCTGATATATAATAGTAGGCTATGGTGCCATTACAGGGGTTTAGATGTGGTATTACCCAATGCTGCCTGAACGATAAGTGGGTATACTCCGTACACCACTGGTTTGGCTTTTAAACCATTGCTCCTGCTCCTAAAATGTATGTTTCTGCTCAGTCTTTGTTACATAAACTTCCCCTTGCGATTGTTTTCAGAAATAAATCTGCTTTCATTCTTTTTATTCATTTCTGTTTTGAGCAGCTGCAGCACCTAATCCTGAGCTTTATATAAAAAGCTGGACCATGGGATTAGTGTCTCATTTTCTCTAGAACTGTCTCAAAAGTTGGACACATGTAACAGTAAAAGTAAAATACCACAACACTCATCCCCAAATACTGAGTTCCAAATTAATTTTTTATTCTGTGGTATCAAACCTCAAGTCTGTGCCAAAATCTTGAGCTTTTATTTCCCAAGTTAAAACGTTTAAATCAAATTCAATCAGTTCACTGACTTTCATAGGGGTCTATTCTAATTATGGAGATTGGATAGTAGTGTGGTTAAAATATGGATGCTTTTGATTAGGGATGGGCATTCAATTAAAATGTCTTAAGCAATTATCAAGAAAAGTAATGATCGATTATTGATTAATCATTCATATTTCTATATTAAAATTCAATATTTATAATCTATAATTAAAGTAAGTGAAAGTGGAAAAAAACCGTGTTGCTTTCCTTGTTTAGATTATTCTTGCAGGATGAACGACTCTTGTGGCAGTTAAATGGGATTCATTCAGTGGTTACGCTGGAATATAGTTTACATGCACCACTCTAAAGATAAATTCGATTAAAAGTTAATTTAATCCATTAAAATCTTAACAATCGGTTAATCAATCGATAAATTGCCCATTCCTACTTTTGATTGAGTTTCTTTAACTGAATAATCTTACTTTAGATAGTAGAGTTGAAAGACTTTTCCAATGGCTTGTATAGTCACGTAAATAATAGTTCAGCATTCTCTGATATTTTACATGTCAGCAAATAATGAAAAATAATCTGGTTGTCACTCATTCTTAAAATGAGGTAAGTAAGCAGAACCTCTGATAAATATCATGACATATTACAATGTGTCAACATAAAATAAAACCAAACAGACTTACTGTTTCCCCAGCAATAAGAGGCCAAGAGTCAGATGCTGCTTATCAGATACATTTGATTAACGAATCATCAGCATGTTTCCTGTTTCTATAGATGGTTTGACACTTTTCTTTAGCCTGTTAGGTTTAAACATTAATGCCAGTAAAATTTGAAAAAAGATAAACAAGACGTTTGTTTGGAAGGTTTGTCAGGAGAGAGCCTCTTTTTTGTTTTTGAAAAACACCTACAAAAAACACAGCAGCACAGTTAGGTGTGGCGAAGAGAGACTATGGAAAGTGAATATTATATATATATATATATATATATATATATATTTGACAAAAGAACCAAAAGTTAATCCACAATGATTAGACTAATGGCATACAGATATCAATGCAAGTTATTGAATAACTATAGGTTTGCGTTTCTCACATTTCTATATTTGTTTAGTCTTGTGAAATTAAGTGACATAAATCCTCTGTTCCTCTTTGTCTGATCAGCTCATATCCTGTCCTTGACTTTAAACTAAAACTGCAACATTTCAATTAAACAGTTCAGATGTTTTCCAGGTTGATGAAGTCAGATCTGGTTGTGTGAGGTTACGACAAAAATGAAACATTAAGGTGCAAAATGTCCTGCCACTGTCCTTCAATGCAGGCACTTTGTCATCACAGAAGACAAAGCAGTCAGAAAGACTAATCGCACATCATATTCAAATCTGCTAGTAAACTAAGTCAGCCTGGAAACACAACTCACTGAAAGCAAGACATGCCAAAATGTCTGAGTGAATACATCTGTGAATCGTGGCGAAGCAGAGGCCTTTAAACTGAGCAGACCGATAGGAAAGCACAGACTTGATGCTTGAATAGAAAGACACAAACCATGACAGTGAGACAGCATAAATAAAAAGACAAAGTGAATTGCTGCCATCATTATTTCCATCTGCAAGCATGCCATCTGTTGGGGAAACAGATATGGTATCAGATTGTTATTCATGTGTAAACGCTTAAAAATCTGTGTATTATGGCACCTCACTTTAGTCAAATGCGTTTTAAAATTAGGTTTTATTCGAGCTAAAAAAAAAACAAAAAATCACTTTAGTACATTTATATGTTCTACTGATTTTAGTCTGTAAAAGCTTTCAAAACCGTTTTACAATATTTTATTGGATCTTAGGAGCAGTTGGATAAAAAGACATGGTCATAGCACAATAGAATACAACATGATGCAGTAAGTCATTTGAAATAATCTTTAATATACTTAAATCTACAACAAGGAATATAAATCAAGTGGAAGCTGCAAGCGAGGAAAAATAAGGTATAGGTAGCACAGTGTGTTCACACTCAGAGGCCTGAATGTGAACAAGTTCTGTACATTTTGAAAATACTAGACAAGTCTGATATGGCATCTGACAATATGTTGGCAATCTTTTGTTATAGTTGTGCAGCACTTTGTAGATTGTCGTTTTCTATCTGAACGGTGCTTTAAAACCAAAAACTTTGTAAATTCCTACATAGCTCATTTGCCACAAACCCCATCCACCCCCTATACATTTCAAAAAATCACAATACACAACACCAAAGGGTCTCCGCTATGTGCCAGAGGGACCCAAGAGTCAGCCAACTATTGTGTATATCATTTTCTCCGCTCTCTGGTTTATATTTGCAAACCAGTGATCAACAGATGGAGAGACTGGTGGGGTTTAAAAACACTCTTGGGCCTCGACAGAAGGTGGTTGTATACTAACGTACTTTAAAAAAATAAAGAGAAAGGAGAGAAATGATAAAAAGACGTGTGCGTTGAGAAAGTTTCCTGCAGATACATGCTACAAATAATCACAGTGACAATATCATTTCATTAAAAAAAAAATGCTGATAACGTTCCTGTCGGCAGCCTGACGGGACACATCCGCATCAAAGAGAAACCAGACAGTGCAGTGAGTGGTCAGTGCTCCATTTTCGATGCCTGGCAGCACATTCATCTATACTGCCCTAGAGGCTCTCCAGTGGTCAGTATCTCTTCCGTATTGTGCAAATATGTATTATCCACCTAAAAACTTTTTTTTTTTTTTAAAAGATAATGCTCAATTTGAGACAGTGTACTGTTGACAAGCGTGTGCTGCCACCTTGTGGTCAGATAGCATTACACTGCAGTGTCAACATTTTAAAGTTCATCCCCTCGTTGTCATCTCCACACAATATTTAAAAATTTCAAAAAGTTACAAGACAGGAATGCATAAATGAAAAAAAATGAACGGTCACAGCAGAGGCACTGACCACTTTTCCACGTGAACCAACACACTGGAGGTGGTGCACCAACATGGCATCTGTCAGGGCATGACTGGATCAGCATGTGCATAGTGCTCAGTGATTCCTGATTTTGTACAGCTGGAGATAGTTGCAAAGAGTCATAAAAACAGGGTAAGAAACTCAAAAGGAGTCCGGCCGCTGACAGGAGTGTACTTGCTGAGGCAGTCCCAAAGACTTGAGTAATGCTGTCAAACGGGTTAAACCCAAAGACTGATCCCAGAGAAAGATGAAACGAAGGCGAGCCGAGCATGTGCTTCTCAGCTTCGTCATTGGTAGAGCAGGTAGTTCTTGAGAGAGGCCGGCAGGGGCAGTCTATGGATTTCACTCAGGCGGTCTCTTCCTAACGCCACCCTCACCGAACGCCTACACAGGTCCATCAGAGAGAGGGGTTCAGCTGAGGGGGAGACAAGAGAAGAGACGGGTGAGGAATGGAATATGTGTGCATCTTTTTTCATGTGTCTGCAAATCCCTGGTTCCAACTTTCATTTAAAAAGTAAACAAAAAAGAATGACATTTATATTCTATCTTCATATATATTTATGTTAATGTTGCTATCAGGATTGAAAAAAAAAACACTTTCTACCTTATGGAAAAAAAAACCCTATATGAGGAAAGTTATTGAAGGAAGCAGTTTAAAATAAAAATTCACCTCGAAATGGAAAAATAATTGGTGGTTTAATTCATTTCTGTGGCTCCATCACAAACAGGACCTAAACCTTGCAAATGCAATTAAGACGATGTCTGTAGTTTATACAGATTAGTGGAGTAACACAGGAGAATTTGGGTCATTTGCTGATTTAATCATTTGCCTCCCAGTGAAAGATTAAACTCACATTATGTGACATCAAGTGGGACATTTTGAAAAATTTCTGCTGCTAATTGAGCTTCAGCATATGTACCAATATGTTCATGAAAAATCCAATTTAACAACATAATGAATCTCTTATTTTCACAAGCGACAGAACATAAAAAATTTTAAATATTATTGAATGAGATTTAAACAAACAGCATACTGATCTCAGCTAACAGTACAAAGGGTCTTGACACAGTGAAACTGGCTTTTTTTCCACACCACAGCATATGCAGCACTCTTGACCTAAACTAGGTCAAGAGATCGGAGTGTAACATAAAAATCTAATGAGCACTGAGCACTTGGAGCATTTGGTAAGTACATGTTTTGATATGCACCCATGTTTCTCACTAAAACCGCATGACCCTTTTACCAAAAAATAAATTGGATTAATCCAACTGAAATTTGTTTAACATCAGTCAGGTAGCAAACAAGCAGCGTCTGTTTCCCGACGTGAGCTTTAGAAGCCTCACAAACATCTCCAGGGGAGACTCTTCAGCCTGGTTTAACAACCCAGGCAAGTACAGCTTCTTTTAGGAGAGAGCGGTTAACTGCAAGATCAAATCTATACCGCAGAGTCCTTCTTTAAACCAGGATGCACACCGCCTTGTGTGACAGCAAGTCATGGTTGCATTTAGATAATCTTGATGTAATCTGGGCTAGAAGGCAACACCACAAAATAATCTGGGGTTATGACATGCACCGTTTTACATAACAGCCATAGAGGCCGTCATACAGATGCAAGGCTGATAATGCTGCTCTACAGTTAGGCTTCACATGCAGGTGTCACCACAAAACATTAAACGTGACACCTTTAGTGCATCAATAAATCCTCGCATTGGTTATGCAAACTGTACACAAGATACCAAAATGACATGGTCGCTCATAAAAATATCTTTTACAAGATTATACTTACGATCAAGTCCATTTATGTACCGGATTCGTATTTCACAGTGTCCCCACACAGCGCTCACCACGGGGTACAGCTTCCTGCCTTTAAGTCCTCTGAACGCTACCCCTAAATAATGTCCATCCACCATGTAACCTAAAGTCCCCTCATCCATGTCCAAAACTACTAAAAGGGAGTCTGGTATAATGAAGGTCTCATCTGCTTCCAGGAAGCCGGGGTAGGTTTTTCCCGGGAGATTCTTGCCGTCATGGTAGAGTTTACTCCTGCACAGGTCCCAGCCCCATGACTCGGCGTTGCTTCCTACCAAAGCCGTGTAGCCCACCGAATGCAGAGGAGCGTCGCTTGTAGCCACGCCGACTACGGCGTGCGTGCCCCGCTGGCGCATGGCCCAGCTGATCTCCCACACGTGCAGTCCCCTGGTGTAGCCAACGCGACCGCGGATGGCGTCCGTGCTCTGCGCCACGGGGTGCCTGTGGAACACCAGCTTGTTGTCGTCCTTGACAAAGACGTTGAGGGAGCGGTCCTCGTTGTTCCAGGAGTGCTGCACCTGGACGTCCGGGCCGGCGGGCGGCATGTCCAGCAGCAGGTCCAGGCGAGACGGCTTGCTGTGATTCAGGGCCTGAAGGTCCAACTTGAGGGGGCTGAACGCTGGATCCCGCATATCAATGGTTTTAATGCCACCTGGGACTTTCTGCCCCATGCTCCAGGTGGTTATGGCAGCTCGTCCTTCCCCCCTCCTCCTCCTCCTCCTCTTCTTCTACTTCCTCTCCCCCCCCTCCTCAGTGACTAACGGGGGGAGTAAACAGGCCTCAGACCCTCTCCTCCTCTGCTCTCCCACAGCCAGAGATGAAAGTTGGGTGTCCGGTCCCTGCTGCAGACTGCCGAGGTGAGGAATCTTGTTTGAAGGCAATCTGGAGAAGCAAACACAAAGGAACGCCATTATTAACTTAGTTTATCACATGACAAGATACGTCTACCAAGAGGCCGACAGAGCGGTTCATCGGCCGTGACAGATGACGCATTTACTGGAAATATTACCAGTAAATACTGTGTGTTTACATCTAAACAGGGAATTCAGTAAATATCTGAACTAATTCATTTAAAAAAAGCAGTGGACAACAACTTAATAGCTGCAGGGATCCAGAGGCCCTCAAAAGTGCCTTTGTTCTCATGTGATTCTTAGTTTTACAAAAAAACTCAAAGACTAGTGTCTCATGTCCAAGAAATCAGGGAGACATGCACCAAAATACAGATTTATAAATACGGGCTGGTAAAGATATGTCTTAATTTACCTCCATTTCTCAGTTTCCTTGTTTTGCTCTTGAAAAACAAGCCTGTATGGCCTTGTTTTTCATCTTCTATCACATAATAGAGTCAACCAAGACAGACAAGATCAACAAGTTTCTGTCACTCAGCAGTGAAATAGTTTAAGACAGAAAAGATCACAGATAATGGATTAGATTATTGGAGGACAGTCTGAACAGGTTACAGTAAAAACCTGACAGATCTGAGCTCCAGTCATAGAAAACTGGTGGAGTACATGTTAGACGAGTCTGAACTGGGTTGGTGCGGAGCCACTATGAACTAAGTGGCAGGGCTGCTTTATGGCATCATTCACACCTGGATTAAAGCCAAAGTTAAAAGCCCCGACTGCAGGTCTCGTTCATGGATTTTTGCCGAGAGACTAATCTGTGTCTTGGTTATTTTTACTAAACAGCAGCAGATTAAACTTTTGATGATCTTGATATACAACCATCTATTTATATGGTTTATATAGCATCAGGAAAAAAAAAATAAATATATATATATATATAATACATACATACATACACACATACAGTATATCTCGATGGGTGACTTAGAAAGTGATAGTGTTACATACAGTAAATTCATTATGTTAACGAATTAAACTCTTGTAAATTATAGGGCTTTTCCAAAAAGAAAAAAGGAAATCAAGGGCTTGACTAGATTTCACAGATGACATTTGGAGAAACCCACGAGTACATCTCAACATAACTGCAAGCTGACATAACATGTCCGTAATAAATCTCAGCAATTTAAAAAACAATAAACTGAGCTCAGATATGCTTTTCTCATGATCCTTAGTGTCCGAAAGTGCTGTGTTCAGCTGGTAAACACAAAGTTGTGTGCGGCCTCCTTTTGTGAAGTAATATGTGGGATTACAGAGGACAAACATGGGCTTGAGTGTCCAGATCTTAATTGATTAGCTGTGCTCAATGACACGCCTTGCCTTCCCCAGCTTCTCTACACAAAGCAAAGACTATAGTTTATGATAAAATAGCATAGCCAATTTGAACCACTTATTAGGTAGCTGAATCACACTTACCCCAGAACAACTTGGAACTTAAGACCATAAAACAGTAAAAAAAAGAAAAAGGGGGGGGGGGGGGAGTGTTCGCCTATAGGATAACATTACTCAGCTGCTCTGAAAGTAAAATATTCCCACAATTGCCAAAAATAGGTTGAGGAAAAAAAAGAAAGGGGAAAACTCCAGCCATTTCCTATTGTATGACCGTCTGGTCAGGGAGAAACAGGAAAAGCAGTAATAAAACGTCTGGCTTTAAAAAAAGGAAAAGTTAATGCTATGTTTTGACTGAGAAACTGCTGAGCAACAGCTAAGTTGTGAAATATGATCAAAATGTCTGAAGATACAAGAATGACGGATATCTGATTACTTAATTCCATATCAGAAATGGAATTAATCCCCCGATTCTGTTTAAAAACATTAAAACTTCATTTTAAAAAATTAATAGATGGCAGAACACAAGTGAGCTCGCAAAATTAACAAGTGACTTGTGGGTGCAGGTGTCACTGCTGTCGTTTGGGTTTCTGATTGCGCCCGTTTAGCAGCGAGACTGGAGATTGTGTTATGTAATGTGGAAAAAAATTGTACTGCTGGGAAGGCCACTCTAATTGAATTGTAGACAAGAGTTCATTGAGCAGTGCTTTGGCTCTTCTTCTAATGCAAGTAAACAACCATTTAAACGGGTCATGTCTCCTTAGTGATTGGAAAACAGGAGGGAAGAAAAAGCCAGCAGTGGGTGGCCAGCATCTGAATGTAAACAATCTCCTTTTCAATGCCTGTCCAGGATTCAGGCAGAGTGAAACATGTTAATTTGCCCACTCCTGGAGCCAGGACTTTACCATTCCCCCTCCCAGTACAACACACGCAACAAAATCAAAACTAACAGAACAATAAAAAAAGAAAAAGTCTTCCCACATTTACCTTGTACCTAAAAACAAACATAACTGTCAGTGGTATGAAAAGGTGGCTTGTGGAGGGATGTGTTTTCAGGGGCTGAGAGCCAGGCCTGGGCTGGTTGGGGCTCTTGGGGCCCTGCGTTGGTTTGGAGCTGATTGAAATGCAAGAGGAAGTGCTTGTTGGATTTGCTGAGCAGAGCAAACACTTGTTTCTCATGTAAGGCTCAATTTAGAGAGTCCACCTGAATTTAGCCTGTTTGTTGACCTGAGGACACACAGGGATGCAGGTTAAACAAAGACAAAGTTCTGCCTTCCACATTTCACAGGAATATGGAGCTCTTTCATTTGACCTATGATGCTTTAATTGACCTGCGGGAACTTTATCCTGTCCATGCAATAAACAACATCTTCCACACGCTTCAGCTTTAACATTATGGCAGTGAATAGTTTTTGGCGTTGTTTTCCTGGGACGTGTACAACAAAAGGTGAATTACATTTGTTCTGCTCTGCCAAGGTGAGAGGACATGGTCGAGTAAACAGAAAAAGTCTGAATACTTCCCTTCTAAATCAGCGAGAACAGACTCACCTCTCAACAAAAACACAAAAATACAAGTAAATTTGCCAAGACTGGCAAATCAGAAGAGTTAAAATCTTTTTTTCTTTACATTTGTATGAAAGAGAGGGACTGGCTGCTGATAAAGAGACTCAGTTTAAGCAGTACAGTGTGGATGTGTCTATGGAGGCCTGCTCTCCCGTGAACTCACCATGCTAGCCACAGCGAATGCAGCCCAATCTCCATATCACGTCCCTGGGCTCCGGGCTCGCGCAACTTCGTTGCTTCACCGTTGATTTGTAACGTCGCACGCGTTTACCTGACGCTCGATGTTCTACCTTCAAACGTTTGTTACACAACAACAAGCCCAGACCAGTTGCTGTTAGCGCAAAGGGAAACACACAACGTGGCCGGTGATACTGCGGGGCAACGACGACAAAGCGGAGCGTGCGCAGCCGTTTCTACACTATACGATTGCGGAGCGCGAGCTCTTCGCAGCCGTGTGCGACAGCGAATACACGGATAGCAGACGAGCGGTGAAACCGAAATAAACGCTCCGGCGGCCGCCAGGCGAGCGTCAAACAAGGAGAGAGAGAAAACAGACCTGGTCGGTTTGTGAAGCGGCGGAGCAGATTAGACCGGGCGGCGCGTCCGCGTCTTCGCCTACTTCATTGTAGTTTTCCTTTAACTTGTCGTCTCACCTTTTAGCATTTCAGCCTGGACATGAATTAGGTGAAATGATGATGGCTGCTCTAACATCTCTCGCATCACGTGGTAAAATGCTCCCAGCTGCTACGCCAGATTAGGACCTCCCTATCCATGACGATCTGCAGCCACAGTGAAGATGGCTCCATGTCGGTGCTGCTTATCCGGTCTTATAATTTTATAATTTATTCAGAAGATTACAGTTGGTGTGCACATTTCTGATTTTATTGCAAAATTAATTTAGTTTTGTCGTGGGACATAGTTTTTCCGCCGCTTTTGATGATGTATGTGAATGTTCTATTTCATTTAGAGATTTGCTTATGTTTAACCTAGTTTCCCCCTTGGAAATAAATAATAAAACAATTAGGCTTATACCACAGTGTTTTAATGAAAATGAAGGAAAAATTTTTTTATCAAAAATTAAGCCACTGGAGAAACATTTGTCTTTGAATTGAACTATTTAAGAGGAAATATTCAAAAATATATTTACTTAGGCCTATCTAACAA